>JAXGGS010221521.1:0-15841 GCA_035585475.1 Armandia brevis | reverse complement strand
ACATAAACAAAGACGCATACATGTTAAACAATACACAAATGTTACAAACATTGACGATATATTTTATTGTTCAACATATAAGGGCCGGTAACATATTTTGCCTTTACCATCTTATTTTAACATGATTGTGACCGACGTTATATTTACAATCAATTTGCTCCCTCATTAGGTCCTACAATTTAAGCAAGCTTCGAAGACTCATTATTAATTATTATGTTATCAATTAGGTATGCCAGACACCAACGGACAATTGTTCCTTTGAAATAGTTTATAAGCCAGATTCCTCAAGATATCGTGTAAAAGGTCATCATCAAGTGATAAAATTAATATGTCTGTGTTTTCTGAAAACTTGAATATGTCAAAAGTCATTGTGTTGAAAATAGTTTTCGGAGGAGGGGGTATAACGCTATAGATATAGATTTTTTAACTATTTATTAATTTATAAAATTTTAATAGGCTAGCCCAATGGCATGAATTGATTCACAAATCATCATATTTGGTTTTACTAATGGATATACATGTATGATCAAGACAGTAACATATCTGCGATGTATAATTGATATTCTATTAAGTGATTTGAAGAATGTGTTCAGATATCCTGTAACATGTTTTTATTCTAACATGACATGACACCAAATTTATCTGAACAATCAATTTTAGGGAACAGCCTCCGTCCCTCCCTCCCTAGTTGTTGGTTTTTCCATTAGGTGCCACGAATTGAGCAAGCTTCAAAGAATCTATATGATCAGATGATGTTTCTAATTAAATATGTCATGCACTAATGGACAATTGTTCCTATGCAATAGTTTATAAGCCAGATATCTCAAAATACCGTGTAAAGGAATAACATCAATTGATAAAATCGAATCTTCACTCTTCGCTTGAGACATGAATAAGCCCACGAATCTATTGGCCACATTTTTGGGGGGAGGGGGTTTAACGCTATAGCTGAATGAAGCGACATAGTTATTCCAAATAGTATTTGGATTGCTTGAATCTAATTGAGAAATGAGGAGAGTGTATTCAACTTTATAGTCATCAATCTCTACATTTTCAAAAACAAATGGTCGTCTGTTTGATTCTGGGTCTGAGGACCACTTTTCTAATTTGTCTTCGACTTCTTTCTCCAGTCGTATTGATTGGGCATAATTTCTCAAATTGATTAATTTAATTTTTTGATGATGAGACAACTGAATTTTTCCTTCAATAAATGTTGCTTGCTTTTGATTGTTATGTATACTTCTCTCGCCTAATGACGGAGGCAGGGTGGATTCAAAATATTTCTTCGCATACAGCGGCTTTTCTGTAATAGAAAACTATTTTGTTGTACTATTTTGTCGCACCTCAGAGCAAATGAGTGGCCCAATTCATAACAAGAGCATAAGATTAATGCTAAGATAGATTTTTTTCGACAGGATTAAGTCATCATTGGACAACTTACCTTTCAAGTCGGCTGTAGTCACAGGGACATTTTTTTGTATGTCTTGTCCTGGCTGGTCTCCTGTCATATCATAACTTGGTGCTTGGTCGGCCACAATAGTACCTGAAAGTATTGATTGAAATGTAGTGGATGAAAATCTTTCACATATCGAGACTGTTATTCATGACCTACCCCATATTTAGGTTCCCAGTTTAGCAGGAAACGCGAGACATTTATTTGGCAGATAAATAAGCTGTATATATAACCATAACAACAAATCCCTTTAATCAGTAGTTATATGTAAGGTAAATATGAATCTAGTTAGTAACACTCTACAACGAAGATTCATGTTATAGCGCAAAGCTTTAAAAGCCCATGTTACAGTCGTCTGTTTCATATCAACAAGTGCGTGAATGGGCCTGTATTATCAGGCTGGGTATAGGCCCCTAAAATAGGTTATTCCCTTTCAGGGGCCCTATGAATAGGTTGGTCCCAAATTAGCGATATTCCCTAATTTGTGACCAATATGTTCCCATAAAATGGATGTTCCCTAATTAGGGACGATAGACTTTGCCATATATGGGACACACTCCTAATAAGGACAGGGGCGGAACTAATTGTTTTGATTGTGACATCATGGTTGCCATGAGCTGCCATGGTAACCACTAATTTCAAACTCTTTCTTTGTTCCCTAATTAGGGATATTCCCTTTTATAGGGGGGCCCTATTTAAGGGGCCTGTACCCAACCTGATTATTGTAACTTATCAAATTATTGCGGAAGTAGACTGAACGACAATAATCTACACAACAAAACAACTTACCTTTCAAGTCTGCTGCAGACACAGGGACATTTTGTTCCATGTCTTGTCCTGGCTGGTCTCCTGTCATATTATAACTTGGTGCTTGGCCGGCCACAATAGTACCTGAAAGTATTGATTGAAAGGTAGTGGATGATCACTTTTGGTGGTGAATTTGGGATACGTTGATCAGTCTTTTCGCAGTCTATGTGCTGTCGAAAGCGAGAGTTTATCTACGAAATGGTGCATTATTCATCGGGATAAATGTTTATTTGGCAAATATGTGGAGCAATGTACAAAAAGAAATCGCACGACGCTAATAAGGCGGGCGATAGGTACCAGCGGGGAAAAGGTACCAGCGGGTGCTGCGGGCATCACAGAGGGGAGCGCAGCGTGGGTCAAACGGGGGATAACAGCGGGGGTTTATTTGTGGTGGGGTTTCCCGTTTTAGAAAGTTTATGGATTGACCGACACAATACTCTGTGGGGAGAGGAATGTGTGAAAATTTGCCTCTCAATTGGGGTAATCTTATGTATTTGAGTAAAATCAAATTCATTTAAGTAAAAATGAAATTAAAAGGCCCTTTGTTCGGTAACAGATTGATATGATGTTTTAAGAGCACATTGTTTCAGAATATCCTACTTGTAGTTTGCTATCCAATACTATTCGACAATCTCTAGGAAATTATAAAAAAAAAAAATGAAATGAAAATTAGCGCACATAGTTTCAGCTTCGGGCAGTTATTCCAGACTATTAAGGTTTTTTGCTTCACAAATACATCTGATCATTTAAATCTCTTCAAACAAAAAACCCATAAGATAGAGTTTATAAGCCTTGTTTATATATATAATACTTTAGGCCCCATACAATAATTAAGTTGTTTCTCAATCTTTTTTTGATGGAGAGGAAAGTGAGGACGACAGGTCAAGTTTTTTATCTTATTTTTTTTCTGTGAAAAAGGGGGTGGAAGGTTGTTTTGTTTTTCTCCAAGAATTTAGGGGGGCGGCGGGCACGCAAATGAGTAGAGGCTGCAGGTTTTTTTGTGTTTTTATTGGGAAAATTTGGCCCATTTTAAGTGTCTTTGAGCACATTTGGGGGGTCTTCCTTGTCTGAAAGTCTGTTTGGGGGATATGTTTTTAAAACTCTTGATTTCTCTTTTTTTTTAAACGTTTTATACATGTAGGGGCAGCAGGTTTTTTTTCTTTTCTGTGAAATAAGGGGTGACATGTTTTTGAAATACTTAATAAAAAGAGGGGGGCGGGGGTCCCAGGCCCATGCGGGCGGGGCCGGAGAAACAACATATTCATTTTATATGGCCTCATGTGAAACCATTCCGCTTTAAATTCACATTTCCATTGTGTAATTTGGTAATTATCTGGGTCGCAGGTAACACAATAAAGAAAATATAATGAATGCATTTTGTGGAGGAGATTCGACCGTTTGTATATTAATGTTGAAAAGTGCTCTGAAAAACAAATCGAGTTGAGTAAATTAATCCCAAATCAATAATTAATGCTGCAAAACAGCATTTATAAGTTTACATACGCACCCGCTGTGATCCCCGCTGTAACCCCCCGTTGTTAGCGTGATCCTCGCTGTGACCCCCGCTTTGATCGCTGTTTATTGTAACGGCTCTGTAAGCCTACGGCACGGGAGTAACATAGCTAACTATTTAATAAGGCAATAGAGCTGACTTAGCACATTCTTGTGCTATATTTTATTAAAAAATCGGTACACTTGCGAAAACGCGGCGATCGGTTGAGCGGTACCCTCAACCCGCTGATACCTTTCGCCCGCCTTATTAGCGTTGTGCGGTTTAAAATGTAGCTGTGATAAATTAGGTTATTGAGTTGTATAAATACCTTTGAATGAATGGTTGTCTGTGTCTTTACATAGAGACTGCGCCATCGTTTCTCCTCTGTAAAGGTTCAAGTTGATTATCTCCTAGAGGCTTCATGAATTAACAATATCATATTCTTTTGCAAACATTGCTCGCATGCCATCAATTTGATTTGGTTGGCCAATATCCAAATTTACAGCATTTAGGATAACCTTGCCCTATATTCTTGATATATAATTTGTTTAGCAAACTTGTATGCCTGATATGTGTCCTTTGCCTAACACATCAATGCTTTTATCACAATATTGTATGCGTTAGCGTTTTAAAGGACAACAGAAAGTGTATTAAATATGAATACCATATATTAACAGAAATACACAATGTACCTAGAGGAGCAGTGATTGGAAAGGAAAAAGATAATTCCGATTAATTATTGCTCCCAAAACACCTTTTAAACTAGAGCGTATATCAGTATATTCAAAAGGCAGAGATAGAATGTTAGTCATTTATTCTAATAAAGATCGGTAGCTGCACATCACAAATCTAAAATTGGGTCAGTACCCCTCCCTCGCTCTAGCTTGGTCAAGGTGATATATTAGGGGCAAACAAAAAAGTAGTCTGGCCGCGTCCCGCACAAGTCTTCGCCTAAGATTCCGGAGAGTCTCCCAGATTGTATGTATTGCAAATTTATTTCGTGGAAAAAATCATAAAAGCAGATCAATTATTTTTCTAGACCTTCATCTTTGGCAACTGCGATGTTAGCTTTTTGGTATAGACAAGTCCCAAAGTAGAGTGTCGACAGGGTAGTTTTTATTCTTCTGATGATGCATAACCAGATCCAGATATAACCAGATCTGCCAGTGCGATGAATCTCACTCATTTATATAGGCAGATTCTCATTATAAAACAAGTTTATCTATATGAACTCTGGGTATATTCTCTTTACAGAACAATCATCTATATTTGAACTTTAGAGAGCAGCAGGTCATGAATGATGCTTGCATGCAATTACATCAAAATAAGAGCACAAAAACTAGGTCCATGCATGATGTTCTTGTGTTATTTACATAAGGGGCGTACCACTAGAATCCAGGGGGGGAGGGGCAAGATTTAATTCTTATTGCTCAATCGGAAAAAAACTTTTTTTTCCCCCAGCAAATGGCAAATGCAAACTTTTTTTTCTCATGTTAGTACCAAAAACCTTTTTTTCATCATTGATTAAATATTTGATGAGCCGCTTCTATCATTATCATAATATTTTGGCTTAGCTACCATACCAATGGTCACCAGTTTTATAAACTCACTATCCCTGTTACATGTTAATACAAGAATGAGTCTGTTTTGGGAGTACTTTCCACTGTTAAACTTCACTCAAAGTTATCTGGTAAGCAGAGGGTGAAATAACTCTCCGGACTTATCCATATTGAAATTATCATTAGCTGCTTGTTGCCCCTAAGTCACTTTTAGAAAATATTGCCTTTACGCTATCCCCCTAGGCCATTATTGGGCCAATTTGGAACAGATTGGCCAAGGTGTGTAGATCATTGTAATCTACAACCTTAAGGAGCCAGAATTTAAGAAACTGGTCAAAAGATATGGATCTTCAATTGATATGACCATGATCCGTTTCTAAGACTTGTAGGTGAATTTCGGTCCACATGATCAATTTGAAAGATATCATGCAACATCAAATTGTTAAAGAATTCAAATGCTGGTATTTGTCAATAATTCAATAACTTTGATTAACTTATCTCACAGTAGCTCAGGATGGGTGTGATGTGAGAAGACAATGATACCTGATCATGGAGCTACCAGAATAAATAGCCATTTAACAGCTTAAATGAAGACACTACAATGATCTTCTAAACCTCATAATAATACTAAGGCTGCATAAAATTGATGATTAGTTTCTGAAGCAATTTTTTATTTTAAACCAGGGTCTGTGCGGCAGAATTTTGTTTTTTTCCTTATGAAAAGGAGGGTGCGGCAGGTTTTTTAAATATTTTTCCCGAAAAGTAGGGTGTGTGGGCCTTTTGTCCACCACATGACCTAGAAATTTTAGCGACCTTACCACCAAGGTGCACTTGGTAGGCTTTGTCTGCAAGTGATTCTTTTTGAGGCGCTCAAACCCTTTTGATTTGCGAAGAGAAAAATTGTTTGTTTGAGCAAGTTTGAGCAAGCAATGAAAATGAGCAAGAAAAAATTGTTTTGAAGAAAAAAGAAGTCTCCCCCCCCTTGGATTCTAGTGGTACGCCCCTTAGCGAATGACATGATGAAAAAGGGTTGGGGGGGGGGGGGTGGTATCTAAGCGGCCCGAGCGCAAAAAGGAGAGAGCTATATCGCCGCACATACCCGCAGTGCGAGGTATAGCGACTTAAAAGGTTCATATACAGGATTTTGTTGAACAATAAAGTTTACCATGTATGTTTGAGATAATTGGAGTATAAGGATCGGTGTTAATCATTGGTCATTATTGGTCATCATGATACTGGTGATAAGAGTTATCACAGACCTGTAAGGGCGGAGCACCGGCTACTCGAGACCTTTAAAGGCGCGGGTACATGTCAGATTAAGCAGCTTCTCACAGTTTCTAACAGTGAGCAGATTAAAAGTACTCGTACTTGACTTGTTTTCACCCACCCTCCCGTTCCCTTGTTTTCATAAATTACACAATGTAGGGCCGATATTATACGATATCTTGCCAAACTACATCATTTGTCAACAACAACACATCGTTTGAGAGTGTATAGAAATAAAATGTTACGCCAATTTAATCTATGTGTCATTAGTCGTTTAATCAACACTTTTATCTTACTTGGATTTACCTCGTTAATTACACTTCAAGTAGTCATTGGATCAATGTACTTATTGATCAATCGTAGTAATCAACAAACGATTTGAGTGTCAAGTGATATGATGATTGTTTAACATGTATCATGCATCTTTGTTTATGTCAAGAAAGTTGTCCGGTGTTTGTCACAGCCTGGTTACCGCACCGTGATATAAGTGACACCACTCGGGGTCACACCTGAGTGACCCGCTCTGGTCAGATGTTACTCCCGGCGGATTAATGTAATTGGCTGGAGATTATCTTATCTCTGTCACATGATTCCCCGAAGTAACCACCAATATTCTAACATAGCTATTCAAAATTTAAATTGCGGTTAGTTACCTAGAAGCCTCCGAACACTTCACTCATTTTTGTCAATGATCGCGCATTAATAAAGTATTCCGAAGAATATCTTGTTATTTTGCCTGAATAACTTCAACAGATTATACATGTATTTGATATGGAATATGTGCATCGTGTTCTGCGTGTATGTGCGACGGTGTTGCTTCCTCTCTTTCGGGCCCCGGCCGCTCACATTGCCCACAAATTGAACGAACTTGTAAACATTTCGACTTTGTCAGCTTATTTTGACATCGGATCACAACTAAATTTCGCTCATTTCAACCCCAGAAATCGACCTGAATTACTAGTTGGACCCAATGTGACCCCATAATTTGGTGTAAATCAACTTGGTTTGACGCTAAATAGTGATCGTTAGGTGGCGCATACACACCGGCGATTTAGGTTCGATCCTCACCCGAGATTAAAGTTCTCGTATGCAAAAACAGACCCAGCCCGTCCATGTACAATAACTCATAACAGACCGATCATGATGTAAATCAGAACCAAAAACTGAGTTGACTGAGAAGTTCCGGCACACGGAACAATTAGCCTCAGTCGTTTCAGTCGTCTGTTGTGCTACCTTTATTATATGACAAAGCAACTTACATTCTGCCAAAGCACATTAATAAACGTCTTATAAGAACAAAGTTATTCTTACCGTGATTAGATGTTGGTCAAGTCTGTGATAGGTATCTTGGTTCTAGTATATTATCAGCGCTCCTTGGTTTCTCACCGCTAAGCTCAGTCTGTAGTCCCCGGGTAAAGGTTTAGAACTGATTGCGCAGTTATGTAGATCTCGTAGGACGTGACATGAAAAGTTATACTTAAGGCTTGGACATTTTCGGAAATCTGCCTTAAACCATTCAACAGAGATTTACGAAAACCGTTCTCATCTAGTAATCAATGTCTAGACAGTGTGTTTTTATGGTGTCTCGTTGATAGGTTGGCCTACAAACAGGGGCCACATTGTAAATACGGGTAGTGACAGGATACATGGTAAATCACTCGTAAAACTAAATACAGAATATGCAGAGCGACCTTCGGGAAATGTCAGTAGCCTTGTGTATTTGGGTACACTCAGTTTTGGGTAGTCAGATGTATTTATCATGCGTTCAGTATATGCAGGTGATGAATATCAATTTTTGTAGTTAAACATTATAAATTAATCCCCAAACAGGACATTGTAATAAAGAGCTACCTACAGGTTAATTGAGAGCAATCGAATTAATTGTGTAATCAGTACGATCATAAACAGATATAAGTAGGTGTTAGACTGGTTTATTTATGACCGGGATATATTATCGATTAACTTGTATGTGACGCATCAAGAAAACGGTGTGCTTCAACTTATAACAGAAGACAATATATGGCGGTAACGGATAGACTTTTATTTCGGTTGAACATGTTGTAAGTAACAAATATGTTCTATATGAATTTGACAATGTAATATTTATCATATCATGATTAACGATCGAATGTTTAACAGTTATAGTAAAGTAAAGAATGATAGCGCATTCGCTGGGCTACATGGACATCATGCTATTTAAAACAGCTGGAAACAACAAATCAAACATAATATACTCTTAGAATATACCATGTTTATTCTATTAACTTGTTTACGGATAAGGACATTTGGACAGTGACAAATCGATTTAGTAATTGTTTGGAAAACACTTAGACTTTTAAACAAGTCCTGCATTAATGACAATACAATTGATGGTCTCTTATAATTCTTTCTCAGCCAGACCAACAAGTTCGTGCATGATGTAGTTGGTATATGGCTTTTTAGCTTCTTCCTCCGTCATAGAAGCTTTCTTGCCGACCGTCCCCCAAAAACCCAGCTTTCCTTCGTACGAAACATCATAAAGACTGATCAAAACGTTTGCTTTAACATCATCCTTTGCAATAATCATTAAACAACCGCTATAAGTTCCTTTGGTATTATCGCTATGTCCAAACTTAAAGTCGTATTTTTTTTCTTGCCCAACCTCGACGAACGTTAACCTTGAGTAAGTCTCCTTTTCTACAACAGTGAGGGTAGCGATAAATTTGTCCAAGTCACTTAACTTGATGCCTTGGTATATTCCGGCGCGTCCTTTCCCTTGTAGTTTTTTCATATCCGAGTTAACACCTCTTGCTTCATTAGTGTTATACTGGGAGGCAACTTTCCTTACTTCCTTCATCGCCTTTATCATAAGCGGTTCTCGATCATCTAAGAGATGCGAATAGTAGAGGGTCTAAACATGTACCACAAACAACAAGATTACATCGACACTGAGGAATGGTCAACAACCTTCCAAGACATTTAAATATCATCGTTATAAAGTTTAACTTACTTGCATACGGAGTTACAGCATGATGTGACATGTTTTCGGTAGAAATCTAATAATTAAAGAAAATGCTTTTAATTATCATGACTCAAAAGTTGTATAGTGATGGTCAAGAATTATTATTCAACTATCTCCTTTCAAGTGTTACACCCGCAAATTGTGAACTTTCAGGTATAACCTAAACGAGGGAATTATTTGAATTGTTAGTTCTCAGTCTGTCCGCAAGATCTGATATCAGTTACTCGCATCAATGACAATCACTCAAATAGTTTATATATCATTTGATTTCATGTCCGATGCAACTTAAATTAAATTTTTCCCGTGACCAGTTTGTGGTCCCGTGTGATCCGGGTCTGACTGAACGATTTAAAAAGAAACGAGATCAACAAATACTTATGAATGCCCGACCCAGCATATGAATGTGATATTTGCTTACATGTACTAATCAGCTTGGCTCTAAGCTAGAGTAGCTGCTGATAAAGACTATCCATAGCAACATATATAGTTCGTTCATTAGCTCTCTAATGTAGCTTTGACATATCAATTAGATACAATAAGTAGAAAAACAATTACATTTTACATATCAGTATGTCTAGTAAGTCAATGGAATGTATCTAAACTTAATTTGAATGACTTATTAGTTTGTCTCAAATCCGCCTACATTTAATTTGTTAGTATCTAAGCAGTTTTTATATCCGCAGCAAACTCTTGACCCCCAATTGACCCTATAGTAAAACTGAAATTTAGACAAATCATCACTTCAAAATTCCTTAATTTGATATCTGTTAGTTTAAACATAAGTATTTACTCTTTACAGGAATGTTGGTGCGAGCGTTCAAGACAAAGGAATCCACAACGTAAACATTTGAAACTTTATTACTCGACATAAACTGTGAAACAACAAAACACCGACGATAAGATAAGTTGCATAGAAAATTAGGGTGTGGCGTCTGGGCCATTTTAAAGATAAATACATGTATGACAGATACTGTCAGTCTATAGGTCACAGGCGATCTCCAGCCTAACTCGGGCGTTTCTCGTGATAACGATGCATGCATTTGTATGTTACCTGTGTATCTACCTGTGTCCAGCAAAGGTAGTAAACTACTTGACCTATGTGATCTTGATTCACGTGGTTCCTTTGTCACACGCCACATCTGTATTTGTAATCTTTCTAAGTTTGGGTCTTAATAAAGCAACATCATAAGGTCATCTTGGGATTGTTTTATATAATTCGATGCTGAAAACCGTATCTAGCTCGTACCTAGGTCATCCCCATCGCTAGATACATCCTTACAATACGACATGACGTAACGACGCTAATGTATACACAATGACTAATTAAATAGCGAGGACGGATATTTATATTAAAGATTTTACACAAGAAGTGACGATATTGCAGGATGATGCACTCTTTGTAGTTATTTGTATTATACAGCCAAAGCTTGAGTTCAAAGTTTAATCATGCTTCTTTCAGCCGACCATCCCAACGCTCGCGGCCGATATAACCACCAGACCACCATTCTAAAGACAGGCATCGGTCCATGGAGCATCCGTTGCCGGTCATTTTTAATGACTGATAATCGAACCAACTCATGCGTGTCCAATGATTTGAATATCGAATGTTTATAGAGCACAGGTAGTACATACAACATTAATTTAAAAAAAAAAAACAGATTTGAGACTAGTCAGAACAGACTGATCCATTTGAATCGGTTAAAACCAACCTTTCGATGTGCATGTAAATCAGACACACAAACTCACTCATCCACGAATAAAGTGGTCACACTCAAACAGACACATAGTTTCAAATATATCAATGTTTCTAGCACATACTTTGTAAAAATGTTTTTCAGTTTTTTTTAGGGCAACTTGAAATAGATGTGCATGGGGCGCGTGATGATCATCGGCCTCAGTCATTACCCTTAAATATTCCGATACCAATTTTCACTATGTCAAAGCGCTTATTTATTAATAAACTTGGCATATATATATAAAGGAAGAAGCAAGTTATTCTTACCGTGATTAGATGTTGGTCAAGTCTGTGATAGGTATCTTGGTTCTAGTATATTATCAGCGCTCCTTGGTTTCTCACCGCTAAGCTCAGTCTGTAGTCCCCGGGTAAAAGTTTAGAACTGATTGCGCAGTTATGTAGATCTCGTAGGACGTGACATGAAAAGTTATACTTAAAGCTTGGACATTTTCTGAAATCTGCCTTAAACCATTCAACGGAGATTTACGAAAACCGTTCTCATCTAGTAATCAATGTCTAGACAGTGTGTTTTTATGGTGTCTCGTAGATAGGTTGGCCTACAAACAGGGGCCACATTGTAAATACGGGTAGTGACAGGATACATGGTAAATCACTCGTAAAACTAAATACAGAATATGCAGAGCGACCTTCGGGAAATGTCAGTAGCCTTGTGTATTTGCACTGCACAGGATGAGGGGGAATATAATCCCGGGCTCCGGGCGCGCATTCCCTGTCACCAGGATTCCTATCATTGCGCTCAGTTGGGATGCGCATTTTCGCGCACCGGCCCGGTATTCTAGGTGACCGGTCACCCGAAACGCGCCCGACTGCAATTAGCAGCAATTTATGTCAAATCGTGATTTATCAACTGTATGCGAAGCGTCAATGTAAACAGGATGACTTATCTTAAAAGAAGTCATAAAAATAGTTTTAACGGATTGTTTTTTATTTCGACTGAACATGTTTATCCGCAAACACATTTTGTAAAGTTTTATTGACCAAATGGATATTCTAGTACATAGTGTTTTAAGTAACAAGTTTGCTCTATATAAAATTGACAAATATTTCATCTATACCATCGACATTTTCTGCTTTAAGAGCGTTGTAAGCCATGTGGCGGTAGAAACTCAATTCAGCCGGAAGCATGTTGGAACTTCCTGCGGTTGAGCTGTCATTAGCATTGCTGAATAAACCTGCCCAGAATCCTCTCTTCTCCTCAAATAGATTGGCTCTGAATTCAACAACTGAATTCCTGAAGAATTGACCATCCGGGTATATCCGTGCATATAGAAAACGGTAGCCCAAGTTCATATCACCTCGATCGTAGTTTTCAAGGACAATTACGGGCTGATGCGGTTCCTGGATACGCATAAGTTCGTCTCTCGCCGATCCGGTCAGACCAATACTGCGGCAATACGCTTCAAGATTGTCCAGCTTGACCTTTTTGTGATTGGAGATGCTCAGAGATCCATGGATGCTGCTTAGGTGTGGATGCTTTCCCTGTATTGCCTGCACCTGGTCACGTGATATCTTGCACATGTGTTGTCTGTTATCGTAACTGAATACGGGCGCCTCTGAAATATGAACGTTGAGTCAATGAATTACTGAAGTTACTATACTCACTAACTGGTTTAATATATTGCTTGAGTATAAAGCTGAGACCAGCCGGATTAATCATATTTAAACCGTTCGTAAGAAAGCTTTGAACGCTCGAATGAATTAAACCTCGAGCATTATAAAAAAATTGAAATTATCAACGCACGTATAAATAGCTGAGCTTTTACTCCTTCTTTATTTTGACTATTATAAGCAAAAAGAACGTTAATCTGTGACGGGAAAACATAAAATATATTTTATGCAAATGTGTTATCGAATATTCACCATTTGCGTTTACAATAAACTTACCCGAAAGTGATTTTGTGCTCCTCGAATTGTTTTCATCCTTCCTTTTCTTAAAGCAGTAGGCACATCCGATAACAAGAACTACAGCAGCCACCACGATAATAGTCCCTGAAACTGTGAATGAGCAAATACATTATAACTTGAATTGAATTGAGTATGAGCTTCAAACAATGCATTATTTATCTCAAGGAATGTGAATTCTAAATCAAGGTTAGACCTTGGTAGGTGGTCCCATTGCCCCGCATTTTTCGGGCTCCCGGCGCTCACTTTGACTCGAACACATCAGCCTCCCATCTCAACTAAACCCCCTATTTTAATAGCCAATTCCCTCACAATGACCCCAATAGCCGCAAATTATCTATTTGTATTGGATTAGCTCAATTTGACCCCTAAACTTCGATCAAAGGTTGCCCGCAATCCGGCCCGGGTATATAGAAGCTTTTTTATTCAAGTGCAGTAGCAGTATAGTCTATAACTACATATATAATGTATATGGATAGCACCTTTACAATAGTTCCCAGGATACATTTGTAAGAATAAAGAACAAAAGCAACCTGCGACAGTGTTGGTTCTACAGTACTTACTCAGAGGCATGTTTCCCTTGTGCTGTCCGGCTGCGTTTGTTATTGGTTTCCCTGGGTTATACATTGGTCACTCTTTCTGGATACTCTGCCTTGCTTCTCAGGGTACGTTTCTTGCCTGTGTAGCTCGGATGTAGGTTTGTATGTCGGTTATCTCGCATGCCCTATAATTGTATAGCGGCGCATCTAGTTGCTTGCACAATATTACCCATGGATCTAAATGGCTTTCAAGATAAATGTGTGTGCGTCGATTGTACCCGGCTGTGTGACCCCTCGGCGTTATTGCTGACAAGCTGAGGAGGCAAATAAACACATGTCTAGACACCGGTCTCTCAAGTACCGACTTTCTGAAAAATGGCATTGATTATGCAGCACGCATTTTTGGAACATAGAATGCACTGGTGGTATAGATTTTTACGCGGGAAGTAAGTACCGACTTTCGGAACATATCATTGATTTCAGAATATGTAACACGCATTTCGGAACATAGAATGCACTGGTGGTATAGATCTTTACGCGGGTAGTTCTATGTAGGAATTGCAGCCGCAGAACTATCAGTGTTTGGAACAAAGCCAGTACTTTAGGCCAGAACATTTGGGATAAACCATTGGTGTACGTGGTGCCTTGCACACACATCGAACAGCGTAATTTATGTGTTCCGCTTATGCTGTATGTCATTATGGCCTCGGATGACTTTGACCGTATGAGTGGACCTTTTTTTTCGCATCGTTAAAAAAACTATTCGCGGGGGATTTCCCAGACGTGCAGTGGCGCCCGAGAAACTTTTGATTAATCTTATATGGCCTTATTGATAATTAACTTATTCTATTTCTTTGTGTGCCCTATTGAAGGGCGGGGATGTGCGGCACGCCAATCCAAAAATTAACGAATCAATTATTTTATGCAGTCTTATTGAAACATACCAGTATGTTGACATGTCATCTCTGTAGATATCCAAGACACTGTCAGTTTCAGATAGATTAGAGCGTTGATATGAATAGGTAGTTCTGTAATGTCTAAACAAAATACTACAATTTATCATTTTTTTCATACTTGATGTTCTCAGGCCAATACATCTCTATAATGACTCTTTTCCCCCTGAAACAGTTTAAATGTCAGAATAGTAAGGATTTGAATATCATATGAATTGTCATCATGTGATACAATTGGTTTTTCATCTTTTGCTGGAGATCTCAAAAGCACACACATAGTGTATAGCATTAGGTTTCCATAAGAAGCATGGGGAGATCGAACGCTTTGGCTGAATGCGGCATCGAACGTATTTCTAGAATTTTATATGTTGTACCTTAAATGTGCCTCTCTCAACTTTTGCAAATACAAATGTTTTATTTATTTATTTATTTATCATTCTCCATCAATCATGTGTACATTACAGCAACAACATTAGCATTGATATGACTCTTTTGTAACCTCTTTCATACCTTGCCACACAGTTCTATAGTTATCTACACCCATTTCCATCTATGAGCCCCATGAGTGTGACACATGGGGATATATAAATAGAGACATAATATGACGTACCAAAAAATAGGACACCATCCATTTAAATAAGATACAATAAACAAGCATTTGCTAACTGAGATATGGCTCACAAAACTGGACAAGCACATTTAAACCTTCAAATGTTATCCGGTAGGTTAAATTTTATAAAAATAGTTTGTTGTCTTATAGAAAGATAATACGGGCAAACAATTTTTACAATTGAAATTAAAGATAATAGAATTTAAATGCTTTGTTTAACTAAATACACACTACGAGAAGTACAAGCAAGCCGCGCTCTAAGTTACAGCTTACTTTATATTGATGTTGATCTTAATCTATTACCCGCATTGGGGTCTTCGGGAGTTAGGTATTCTATATCAGTATCCAACGTTACCAGTACACTCGTACTAGGCAAGTCTAATCCTAAAAACGGTTGTAGGCCTATGTTCAAAATTCTGAAAATTGTTTAGGCCATATAAAATTAATAAGTTGTTTCTCAGGCCCCGCCCGCATGGGCCTGAGACCCCCCGCCCCCCTCTTTT
>JAXGGS010221299.1:0-13455 GCA_035585475.1 Armandia brevis | reverse complement strand
TATCAACGATTGCTCAATAAAACAGGAATTACTCCTGCCCGGCAAATCTCAGTAACCCCGCAGCTACAAGAGGTACCCTTTCAAACAGCTGGGGGTTTCAAGGTGAAAGTAGAAGAATTATTGCTGAGGTGAGCATAATTATAAATCTAGGAGCGGAAAAAAACAGGAAGGAAAACGAGAAACTATTGCCTGGGAACCAGGACTTGATTGCTCCTCAGTGGCTTCATGTTCTAAAATCAATCGTGGATTGCGTGATCGCTTTCGAGCGTGGATAAAAAGCGCATATCGATTGACGAGTGTTCGTGTGTAAGTAAAGATCCACCGGGCTATCGAGGAGAGGAGCCAGGTTTAATCAGGTTTCTGCATTGCCGGGGTGATAGCAGACGATTTTAAGTCAATTAGCGCGGGACATTACTAGATCGGTGACTGCCGATGAATGAGAAAACATCCAGATTAGGCGAGCACAAGTCAACGGACAGGTTCATAAACGAAGACGATATCACACGGCCTTAGGGAGAAATATACTGACGTAGATCAAAAAACTAATGAAAAACAGTAAATAAACTAATTACAATCAACAAATTAAGAGAGGTATCCAATTCTCTGATGACATAATCTGATTAAATCAATTCCAGGAATTTAATTGACAATCATAGCGCTGACTGATTCTACCTTCGCAGTCCGATTCGTAGTATCAGCTTAGCTAATGGAAATTCGTGGACGAAAACAAAATCTTATTTCAGCATAGCTATAAGGGAATATCAGGAAAAATTTCTTAAGGGGAAGAGGATAAATACCACGGCTCAAGCGTAACACTTGTGTCAGATGTTACAGAACGTGCTGGGAAGATGGCGTAATTTGTAAAGGTATCTGATGACGTCAGATTGACGTTGTAGCGTGGAGGCTGAAAGCGAGAAGCGCAGCGGGAGGATATCTAACTCTGCCGTCAATACCGTGAGAGTCTGACACCGGAGTAGCGGCTGAAGGTCCAGAACCTGCTAGTCGGAGACGGACACCTCCACATTTGTCTCCTCTCTGACATCAACGCGCCACGCCAGGCGCCCAACTCGCTCTAAATAAACTCAGCTCAACTACCGCGGCGGACAACGGGAGACAGAAAGCGCGGGAAAGCGATCAACAATTTTTCTCTTTAGGCTTAACACGGAATACAATAGAACAATGAAAAGTACGGCAGACGGGTCAAGTTGGTGGAACCCGGAATGCTCATTATAGGAAAAGTCTGGCTACGTAAAGACCAATAGCCGCTTAATTGCCAACCAAGGTGGCGGCCTCTGTCATAAGAAGCCAAGAAACCACGTTAGAGTTCACATCAGGAGGAGAGACATTCTCCTAATTAACGGAGACAAAGCTTCTGACGTAATTATCTGCCTTAAAGAGATTCCCTTTCACTCCAACTAGCGTGTGCCAGCAGACCTTCCCGTCAAACAGGACAAACACAGCGGTAAAGGCTGACAAATACATCCCGTCTATAACCGTGCTTAAAGGTCAATGACCACAGTTCTAACTGCCGGCGTCCACATCTTATCAGAGCTAAATCGAGCAGGAAATATCTGGCGACATTTACCCGCGGCAACTGAAGCAATCACAGACAGGACCAGATAGCCATAAACCTCGGGACAAGCCACCGATAAACATCCGAGAGACATCTATATGTAATCCCGCCGCTCGGATAGACACGATTCACCAGGATTTGATTGTCTCGTAAACGCCGAATCTATCGGACGATACGTGTCAACCTCAAGGTGATCACCGCGTACGTCATCTCGATGCTTCCCGCTCTCGCCTGTGATTGCTGAGGCGGGAAAAAAACATAGCGCTGTCGTCTGCCTCTGTATTTACGAGATAAAGTCGAATCAGGTGCGTGTTTGTGTAGCAGAGTGGTGATCCTCAAAGCGGGCCCGCTGTATTGACACCGGTTGTCAGTCTCCATTACTTCTGTAAATTACTGGCATCGACAGCCGCAGGATAAATTAATTACATAGCTGACACTTTCCGCATGTGATCGAACTGAATGACATTAGTCCGGCCCGCGAGAGGAAGGCGACATCTAATAATCCCTCTATAAGGCGACGAGTGAATCAAGAGACCAAACCATCATATTTACCCAGAGGAGCATGCAAGCAAACATAAAAAGTCACAGCTAGAGAAAATTCCTGGGTCGTAAAAGTAACGCAATAATCCGGCTTTCAGACTTTTCTGCACTTGATGGAATGAGCTATATGAGTTTTTCTTGATATAAGTGTGTCGGTCATCAGTTTGAAAGATGGAGGACGGTTGTGGCGTGATCAATATAAACAGGACGTGCCCCACGGGTAACGTGAGCATATACACGGGGCAAGCGATGCCGCACGAGATAAACCTGAACCAGGTGGTGGAGCTCTACCTCATCAGCTTCCTCTGTCTGGTCGGGCTGTTCGGCAACACGGCCACCATGGTGGTGCTGCGCAAGGACAAGGAAAGGAGGGAGGCTCTGCTGCTGCTGCAGGCGCTCGCCCTCGCCGACGCTCTGTACCTGCTGGTCGCCCTCCTCCGCTACCCGCTTAAATACCTCATCCCCCAGAACGACTACGTGGTGATGCAGCCCGTCGTGTTCCCGCTGTTGAAGGTGTTTCAGACCACGTGCATCTGGATGATGGTGCTGGTGACGATAGACAGGTACATCTACGTCTGCAAGCCGCTGCGCGCGCAGGCCATATTCAATCTGCGCACGAGGAGGTGGTTCGCCGTGGGCGTGTTCGTGGTGGGGTTCTTCTATAACGCCGTGCTGTTCGTCGACAACTGTGTCGGCCATTTCTACGACCCCTGCACAAACGTGACCATCTCGCGCATGGTGCCGCGCAGAGTGTTCCACAACGCGTGGTACTATGACGTCTACCGTCACGGCTGTTTTCTCATCCTCATGTACCTCGTGCCGCTCTCCATCCTCACCGTGCTCAACTGTCTCCTCATCCGCGCCATTAAGCACTCTACCCGCCGGCACCGCGGGATCAACACGTCCCCCTCCTCATCCCCCTCCTCCGGGGAGTATAACGAGAACAACGCCACCGTCGTTCTCATCATCATCGTCCTCGTCTTTATCGGGTGCGAGACCCCGGAGCTGCTGCTGAGGATGTTCACCCTCATCGAGCGCAAGGCGAAGATCACGTTGCTAGGGACGGGACTGATGCGCTTCACCACCATCTCCGAGCTGCTGATGGTGATCAACTCGAGCGTGAACTTCTTCATCTACCTGGCGTTCGGGCGGCGGTTCCGGCGCGTGATGAAGGAGACGTTCCAGGTGCGGTTCCCCACCAGCCGGGGCACGGTGCTCACCCCCGAGTCTGTACCCCTCCACCGCCAACACCCGCCCATCAACATCGCCCGCATCAACCAGCTCCTCCAGAACAACGTCAACAAGGTGAAGACACACGTCAGCCCCGCCGGTCACCGTCACACCAACCACCTCGGGCATCACATCAACCTAGCCAATCATCTACAGCCGTTTATACATGGCAACGATAACCAAGACAACCGGTTTAATCAACAGCCTGTTAAGCTGCTGATCAACGGTAAGGATATCAATTACGCGGATGAGGAGATGATGGGTGGCGATAGAAATAAAGAAGGCAGTAACTATGGTGACAACGATGGCAGCCATAGCAACTACGTAGGAAGTGATACCTCAAACAATGGTGAGGATGATACAAATTGTAACCAGATAAATCATGGTTAGAGGAAACACTAGGGAATAGAAGTATGGAAGAAGAGAGCGTGAGATGTGTCGAGTTGAAAAAAAACAGTGTAACTGAATTTGCAGTTGAAATTCTGGGACAAACGTGCTGCGACGAATCCCGTGCCTTTAAATCTGTTTTGACTAAAATTGGGAGCTATCTAATCGGTGAAGGTTTAAAAATATTTGGTGTTTTGTATCTTTATTGTTTGTGCTTTGGTTATATATAGACATAAGCAAGTTATTTTCACTTATTATATTGTTAATATACGAAAATACAAATATTGACTATAGCTTTTAATTTTAACCTTCCCTTGGCTGTGACAAGTAGAAATTGTACATGTAGGTCCCACAGGATATGCTTGTCTTGGGAGAATAAGTAAACTTTACTCATGTAAGATTATAAAGTTTCAAACTCAGCATTGTAACCGATTAACAGGCAAATTACAGGACGACATTTTATGATCTCAAAGTTAAAGAGTTTAATTACCATTTACTCTAAATAAAGTTTATATAAAGCCAGGGACAACTCATTTCAGTGCACAATATAGAGAAATATTGTGGTCAATCTTGCCTTTATATTTAATCAGTGCTATATTTCTAATATTGATGAACTGTTAAGCTGTTTGTATACCGATTCGTTGATATAAATACAAAGTGAGGCTCATGCAAATGAAGTGCTAAATAATATTTAACCTTATGATAAAAGTTTATGGTCTGAATATAGCTTGATATAATTATGTGTATATACCGATATATGTAGAAACATCAGAATGCATGTAGGCGAAAGTAAAGTGCCAGTCATTTAAATTAGTGACAATTTTGATAATCTAAATATTATTTATCGTGGTTGGTGAGGAGTATGAAAGCTCAATCATACTACTCACTGTTAAGTAGTATGGTTAATAATACTACTTGAACAGACTCTGGGCTGATAATCCTGCTTCATATTAAAATATTAACTATTTACCATTACATTAACAAATAATATCGGTTGAATATAATAAATGTAAAGAGTTTGAGTGCATGTTAACAGACGAATAGTATGAATGACAGGTGTAACCTTTTTTCACATAAAGGAGACGCTCATATCCATTGTTGCATTTAATACGCATGAACATGTACATTTTTTGTACATTACTTTAAGTCCGATATACATATGTGATATTGTACATATTATGTGATACGACATAAACAAAATTGTGAATAAAGTTTTCGCGTTACGTCTTGAAACCTTTCATTAATGAATTATTCAAGTATGAGGAATCAAACTGCTCAAACAAGCTAGGATTCGGCCTAAACCCGTTAATCAAGGATATATGTGCAGTATACACGCACGCTGACAACCGACGCGACCCCTGACTGATTTTAAGAGGGATGCAGACAGCTAAAGTGATGAAGCTGCGCACGCGTGGGAGTCCTAAACTAATCTTACATGTACCAACTCCAGGTCCTAGCTAATTCACATGTACACCGCCTGCCAATATGTATCGATATACAGCTGAGATAACCGACTCGGCACCTCGTTTCCTGTCCACTAAATCTACTAAACGAGACAAGCTGACACGGCGCTAAATCGATACGAGACCCGGGACAGAACAGCATAGCGCAAAACCACACAATATAACAAATCTAAGACATCGTGTAATGAAATTTCGTTCAGCAAGAGCGGCATAGCAATCTACGGGACAAGATATGATCTGATTAAATTTCTCCGCAGCCATAAACAAGTCCACTCCTGCAGAACATCTATAATACATCAAAATATCTGCCACTTATTACGAGCAGTAGTAATATTCAAGTACAGGAGATGGTCGACATCCCTGCCTCTTTTCCTTCCATATCAAACTATATCGCTACACATAAACCCCGAGCATTCTATCCATCGACCGCCATAATGACTCGACAAACAGCGCGGTGGGAAGAAGAATGAGCTATCATATAATCCGGCCGGGCTTATCATATTAAATGTTAGCAAAGGCTTCCGACTACAGGTATAGGTACCATCTTTCATGATATCAAGAGGGTTTCTATAGATTTTATGAAAAAACATCAATGTATAGTACACGGAGAACGGCAATTTGACAGCAGTTATTGTATCTATTGTGTCAGTGGGGAATTCTTTTCATAACACGTCGCTCAGATTATGATACACATCCATCATTCAGTACTCAAGCAGCGGTGCAATGACTTTTAAATCTGATTTATCTTTACAATGATGAATCTGAATTTTATAATCTGATTTCACACGAGCCTGATCAAATCGTCGCACCCAAATTCAACAGATAGACGTGATATGATGGATCGAGTCGTAAACGATAGCAGGTCAAACAATCAAAATCACGCTAATAATTGAATAATTTATTATGAACACAACCTTATATTATACACAAATGTATCTCTATACGTGCGCATGGTTAAAATCAACAATCCTTACTCAACATTAGATTGTACTTCTGATCAGCACTGGTACGTTACTTAATAAGCAGATCACTCGTACCACTGTATTACTCTATACCATCATTGCAACACACTAGGGAAGACATTTAAGATCACAACACGGTAACAAAAGGCACACAAGTTTCAATCACCATTATCATTAACAAACATCGTTATCATATCAGATTTAAATATGTAGATACGTGTATCAATTAGTTCATACTTAACATCATATATTATGCACACACTTAATTATTAATTTGTAAATTGGTGGAATACAACCTTTTTAATGTGCCTCTTAATATATTGATCAATCATGAAAAATTCACCATCAATAATCTTATTTATCTGTGCAAGTAGTAAGTTTGTGGATTAGTATCATCACGACTTAGGTTTCCTAGTCTTACTGGTAGTAGTGTGAGTTGTCTGGGACGGGATAGTAGTATGGGAAGCTGAGGCGGAGGAAGAAGCACCATGCTGGCTACTAGATTCCGCCGTAGTGGTTTCCATCATGGATCTCTCTGCTGATAAGCTCTCCAACTGGGCAGTGTAGTAGTTGTTAAAGTCAAGTCTGAAACAGGTGAGAATTTATAAACGGTCAACATAGTTAGAGCATCAATACGGACCTGTAGATTACATGCGCCGAGTGGCGTGCCTGAGAAGAGAGCAATTCAGGATATTTACAGTACGGGTGGTAATTTAAACTTCTAAAAAAAGCTCAGGTATGTTATTTTGTATATGATTTTTATGTAAACATATTTAACGCTCTGATTTCTATAGAAGTATAGGTTTAACAATGAATACATTTTGTTATATAACGTATGCAGTAATAATTTTGGTACCTGTACAGAATGTTCATCAGCTTGTGCTCGCAGTTCGAGACGCTGAAGTCCATGATTTTGTCGAGAAGGTCTACGAGGAGACGGGAGAAGTTGGTGTCAAAGGTGGACACGGTTCTCTCAAAGTTCTCACTTCCTGCTAACTGGTCCACGTGTTCAAGCACAACCTAGGGAGTACAAATTGCCGGTACTGGTGACTATGGATACTTAATATTATAATACCCCTGTTGTCGGACACCACTGGGTGACAAGACATGCATGAATATACAACGGTTATTCCAAAATACAATATACAGCCCCGTGACAACATTTCAATGCGGTTGGTTTATGGAAAAATCATCAATCAATCCTCAGCGATGGGAACACATTCTCTTAAATGTCAAAACACGCACCTTTTTCGTGGTTTTCTTTTTGTCCGTTTCCTTTAATCTTTCCCTGGTTGTTTCTACCGCTTGTAAAGTGGCAGTGTGGGTTAATTTATTTACTTCTAACTCGACGTTGGTAGACTTATTCAACCTCTGTAATTAATGATCATCAACTAATGTTAATTAGTCGCTACGCTGAACCAACAGCCATCGCAAATTGATGTGATCAAAACATCAATGGCTACACGGAATGCAGTAATAAAATTCCACGAGGAAATATAAATAATTACGAACTTTACCTGAACGAAATTGGAAAAGGTGACGCAAACCATCATTAACTTGTGGACTATTTTCAGAAGCTCAGGGTTCGTTAGCATGCAGTCCTTGAGACAATTATTTAGGAAATCGTTGTGATAATTCAAGACATCATCAATCGTCGAAACCTAATCAAAATAAAATAACGCGAGTCACTTATTATGTATGATGATAAACAGCTGTATGTTGAATAATTGAAAACAATCAATATTTCCTACCGACTTCATGTTGTTTTCGAACACTTCCCAATGCGGCTCTACCACTTCGAACATCATGTAATATTCGAAATTCTGTACAAAATTCAGCATCCTCTGTCTGAGGGCGAATGCGCCGACATACCAGCGAGAGGACTGGAGGGTATACTGCTTGGCGGATTTGTTACTAATCCACACGCTTATAAAAAAACATGAAATACAGACCCCGATTAGCAAATGTTAATCAGTATAGATGTAGTGAATGGGCATACATGCCTGATGCTACAGTAAACCCAGATTATCGGTTATATAGCAGACATTAAACGAGGTCAAACGTTCCGGTATGTACAACTATATAACCCGAGAAAATGTTTTACTCACTTGCATAGCTGTCGTTCGACGTGTTTGCAATAGAACAAATGACGAAAAAGCATCTGGTATCTGGTTAAAGCCTGGAGATACAACAAACGGAATCAGATGACATTTAATTCACCCAGCTAATGTCGGCGGCTGATCTAAGAATTTAAGGCAGTGGTTGCTTGCCTTTCGGTTGAGAACCAGTGACACCGGCCACTTGACTACGTAATCGAATGTGAAGCCCTCCAGTCCGGTCAGATTCAGATCAGCTCTCTCTACCCTGTAATCCTTCTCCATCTTCGTTTCTATGGTGATGATCTTGAACAACTGCGTTACCAGATCATAAGGCAAGAGGTCGACCCTGGAGGATGCAGTTTTCATTTGAATTATTTATATTCATTTCAGAACAGAATTCCCTAGACTATAAACAATATACAGATGTAGAAAGATGCTTACTTTAAGTCATCTTTGAAGGGGTCAACGTTCGCTGTGCTCGTCCTAAGAGCAAGTTCCAGAAGGGTCTCAAGTCTCGTTACCATGATTTCTGTCAAGACAAAGGATTGAAAATAAAACTGGACACCAAATTTAAATAAATACCGGTATTATGATTCATCGCGCATATGTCCATTCCAAATGGATCAACACATACAATATATAATAACAGACACGGCACCATACATTTGTATTTGATAGCTGAGTCAAAAGATAAAATACAATTTCTTTACCATCCATGGTCTTTTTCATCTCATCCTCAGCCATGTCCATAAACTGCACTAGAAAATCTCCCTGGTCCAGAAGGAAGTAGTGTTTTATAGATTTTAATCTGGCCATCAGTTCTTTCTCCTCTATCAGTAAGTCCAGAAGCAGCTTACTAGCAAACTTATATGCTTCGTCTATCTGGTCGTAATATTGTCTCTCCTTGATCGTATATACTATTTCTTCGGCGTTTGGGCACCGAACATCTCTACCTATAAAGTTCAGTGCATTCAACAAGTCTATTGTAATTAAACATAATAAATAAACGATATATGTGTCACAGTGGACCCTCGAAATAATGCCTAGATTCAATATGTGGGTGTGACATATCTATTGTTCTTGTCGCGGGTCATAGAGAATATATTGCACCTCATAGAGCGTTTAATGTACACCAAGCATGGAGCGATATAAGAATTAGCTGAGATGGTCTCATAAAACAGTTATCACGTACCACATTGCCTGACAACATTTAAATATTTGCCAGTGTTTAAGATTTTGTCAGCGACTCTTTCAAGAAAGAAAGGAATTCTCTCCCTGCAGATCGTGTAATGTTGCTCCCAATAAGCGTCATTGTAATCTTCCTGCAATTTCTCCTTGTGAACCATTTCATTCTCCTCCACCAAAAACTAACAAATTTTAGTCAATTGTAAGTTTTAAGTTGTCTATTGAGAGTGTATTACCAACTGATAACAAACCCATTTCCATACCTCACAATAGGGATCGACTATGATTCCTTTGTAGATCCACTTTTCCAATATTTCAAAGTAGGGGACACACGCCTGAAAGGAAAAACATCTTATGACACGAACCTAAGATCACTAAGCTTTCGTAAACAATACCAGTACACGGAACTCGTTCAGCTATTCTCTTGTAACGATAACCAGCGCTTTGTAAAACAATTTTCAATTAGTTGTGCATGATATAACAATTCTTACCGATTGCGTCAGATACAGGCATAATTCTTGCCCTTTAGCATCCCTAATAGAATGATAATCAAATTCGAAATATGGTGATTCATTTATGCAAAGGACAGTTGACGATTTATAAAGAGATGTACATGTATATCAAATCTAAGGTCAGATTATCTCGCGCTTACCCAATCAGACTAGATGTTTTCTCATGCAATAAACTTAGCACGTTGCCGCCAATACATTCACCCTTAAAAAGCAGAAAGAAATCAACAGTTTGTATGATTGCTGCATGTCAGTTTAAATATAAAATATTCAGTGATCCAGGTTTTTGTATGGTAAAATGGTTTATCGGTTGGACATTTATAAAGCAACGTCAAGATTTAATTGCTACCTTGTTCACAGCATTAGCGACGCTAGCGAGGATTTCCAGAGTTCTCATGGTGGGCTGTAAAAAATACCACATCTTCTGCATGGACAGCTGTCCCTGGTAAAAAAAATCAGACATAATATTTTGTTCGTAATGGTATAGTCATAATTTTTGAATTGTAATGTTTATAGAAATATTTTGCTTGACACTGCTTATCTTCTTACCGCTCTCAGTTGATGTTCTAACTGTGCTACCAAGACAAAATAGTCCTGTAATGAAAGGAAGCAAGTGCTAATTACATTGTTAATCCTATGCAAAAAAGGGTCGAAATAACCTGTTATGACATACAGAGTGTTCATACACACATTTTCTTTAAGCCAATTAGCAAGTCTCGAAAGGAAAATACGAAGCATTGGTTAATTAGGTGGATTAATACTAACTTTAATCAATGTCCTCATTGCCGCACTTAGGGCGTGGTTAACAAGTCCATACTCAAATGCAGATTTCTCTTAAATTGGAATAGAAAAAAATAAGTTACAAAACACAATTTACACATTACGAAACGTGTGATACATCTGAAAGGAACCCAATGAGATACATACCTTCTATAAATCTGACAACGATTGAATAATTAGAACATAGAGGCAGTATCCGCTTGACCAATTCCCGCAAAGAAGGATCTTAAAGACGATGGACAATGCTTACACAAAGATGACTACGGTAACAGCAATTCCGTTTAGATATACATGAAGGAGTAGAAACTTTAATCTTGTCTAAATAATAATAGTTTTACTATAAAAAAATGTCCGAAAATCACAAGGCGTATTATACCTAATGTCTGATCAACCCTAAATTCTCTATGTGCATATCTGTCACCCAGGGGAAGGGGCTCAATATATTTTCCTTCAATGCCCTAGGAATAGAAGACTGTTATCAACTGATTGCTATGCTGAAGTAGAGAGATGTAACTTGCTACAAAATCAAATGGAATCACAACTGGTAAAGAGTGTACCTCCATACAAAAGAGAAGATCTTCAATGGCAGCTATCTCTTGCAACTGAACAGGCAACGTGCCCAGGGAAACAAGGTCCTGGAAGTAGAAGGTTTAACATGCAGGTAAATGTGAAACTATCCGAGCATAAATCAGTAATTCAGACAGCTTGTCTAGGGAATAATTCCGTGAACGTACCTGGTCGCCCGGTTCAGCGTCCTGTACGAAATCTCTGGTGAGATAAGGGCGGGTGAAGAGCCAGTCTGGCTGGTCAGGTAAACTCACTGTTAACACCAATTATACATGTGCTTTAAGTACATGTATTTACATGCAGCAATAAGTTGCTCGTAAATGTCCTTATTAGAGGTCAAACTCATTGGCATATTGCACCCATCAACTTAAACTGGAAATACTAATCAATTTAACGGTCGTCTAAATGAACTTACTGTTCTTTGATTGTTTTTCTTTTAAAATCTTCCTCAGTGTTTCTGAGGATGTCATGGCGGACGGACCTCGGGTTTCCTTCATCAATCGAGCTTTGATCTAACGGCAAATAAACGAATAATCATTTCTCAATAATAACCAATTTACGAATACTAAATCGGCAATAAGACCATTATCAATGTACCAAGTTTTCCTGTACCTACCCTTTCTAGTTCGTCAGGCGTCATCTTAGTTCCTGATGGCGGGAGATGAGATGTAATTTGACTGACAGGGACAAGACTTACTCCGGCAGCAGCAGCTCGGGATTGAGCGTTGTCTTTTAGCTTCCTTTTCGTCTGAAAAAAACGGGAAGTCATGATATTTATTCTACTAAATTACATGTATTGATAATACATTGATTTTGGTGCATGGTTTGTATAAATTTGTAAGGAATTCACAATATGTATGTCATATGGGTTTGTACATACCTCATCGTCATCACTTAGTTTTGATATCAAATAAGTAAGAGAGTCCAGATCTCTTATGCTAGAAATAAATATAATCTAATTAGAAAATTCTCCACATGTGCGTGTTTATCGTTTGTGTTTATTGTTTAAGATTAACTGTTGGAGATGAAAACGCACAGGACTTTCATTAATTCGGAACTCACTTTTTAGACTTCAGTTCATCATACTTTTGCAGGAATTCCACAGGAGTAGTGGTCGATTCTGCAATTTTACGCTTAGCGTTATGAGCGGATACTTGCGTGGTAATATAGGGGGTCATGTTCTTCTGAAGCATGTCTGTGTACACCTCGGCACCCGGACCCTCACCCACCCTGCTGTCAAAAACAAAATATCAAACTAATTTAAGTCAAAAATAAATGCATCTAGTGTAGCAGAACTAGATATGTAAATATGTACGAGAGAAAAAAACGTTTTTGTAAGGGCCTTCCATGTGTATGGACATTGAAGCATTCGTTCTGAGTCTCACAAAGCTGATTTTCAGCATCCTGGGGCATCTTTACCTGACAGTATTAGAAAGTCGTATCACTCCAGTACTGCAAGGTAAGATGCCACCAGAGGCTGAATGTGTTCATTCCAGGTTTGCGACGGGCCCTTCGAACCTCATTGGAATGTTGACACCCTGAGGCGAATTTGGTCTTCTGCATTTAACCTACATCGTGGATCTTACTCCACATATTCAATCAGTCCACGTTGTGTTCTAGTTAGCAATGTTATAATAAAATAAAAAATCAAGCACATTTATAACCAGATGAGTTCCACTCTTGATATAACGCGGGTATCACACACAGTTGAATCTGTGATTAGTCGAGTAGTCATGTATTACTATGGGTCACATTTGGCCCTCGTTGAAGTCAGCAGAAAGGATATATAGTTAATCGAACCGAAGATGACTTACCCAAAGAGTGACATGAGTTCACTGACATGGTGATGGATCCGAAATTCATGCGGAACGTGACTCATTTTTGTTGTCTACTAACTACGCAGGCATTCATTCCCTATCGATCACCTGTAATAGATGATTATTAATTGTGAATGCGAGATATGGCTGAAACGGTTTGTCACAGGCCGTATACCGAGTTTATTCAAACCCCTAAACTGTAGGGACGAACAAACAAAACAACAAATCATGTAAGCGAGACATTTCAAAATGTCTTGTGAATAAAAGGATAGACTGTCAATCTGAGAACCTTTCAAAGCGTCATCCTTAGAAGATGAAAATGAGATGTGGGGTTCACACATGG
>JAXGGS010221076.1:33818-46704 GCA_035585475.1 Armandia brevis | reverse complement strand
TTCCATTTGTTGGCCATTTCTTTACCGGGGCGACCCCCCCCCCCCCCCCCCCCCTTAGTTCTCTCCGCACCAGCTTCTCACACTTGGCCTTTTAACATGCGACCATTAGCAAGCCCCTTGAGCCAAACATTCCCTTTGACTAGCGACTCTTTGTCATGCCGGGAAAGCCTCCGTCTCGGCAGACAACCCCAATAATTGAGCAACAAAAAGGAGTACCGGGTGCGGAACTTTGACCAGGGTATGTCGTAACGAAAGCGGATGTGTCGCTATGGTTGATGGCATGTATGCGCGACCTGGTCACGCAATCATCTATCATGAGCGTTTGTAACTCTACTTTAAACAGACCCCCCTCCCATTTCCCCCTGGTCAATTCGCTGACCAAACCCGTGGTCTGACTGGCTACAAATCACTGCCGAGCTTTAGCATTTACATCAACACGTAGCTACCCGATCGCCAGAGCTTCCCCACAATGTCGAATACAAGTATTAAGCGTATTTCTTGCTGGGTAGCACGCCCCGCATGATATTCTCTTCTTTCACAGAGTTGCTTAAGCCCGTGAGCAAATAAGCTGGACGTTGAATGCGGACACTCGCCGATTCAGTGTGGGAGACGGCGATTTAATCAGCGTCCATATGGGAGATTCTATTGACGGGTTATATACTGAAGTAAACCCCCAGACGATTCATTTAATCACCATTGAGCCCCTGTATGCGCATATAACTCACTCAATAGACGTCTCAATTTGAGTATGTAGGTCAGCAAGGTTGGTTTCGCACTTCTATTCTCCCACCTCCTCCGGCGGAGCTATCATTTCATGCTCCAGCTATTATTCGATCATGGCAATAAAAATTGAGCTAATATCGGTGACGGGTCATCGAAGGCTGGCTATCGATTCCCGGCTGTATTCACACCATCCCCCGCCGACCTGCCAATCATTTCCGCGGGCCTCTCGTGCATGGATGATTCCTTCCGCCTGCTGGTCGGGACGAGCCGTCTTCCCCACCCACATGTCTGCAGACCATCCAGCCTCCGCCTAGCCAGTCTACAGCGACTTAATTGGTGGGGTTGGAAACCACGAAAGTGGAAAGCTCCCAGTCAAAAAAAAACCAGCCCGGAACGCTACATAAAATCGCTAATTTTATTTCTCTTACTTTGAAAACTTTCGCCACAGTTGCTTTTCAATTTCCCGTTAGATTTTCGCCGATATATTCCTCTCTACAATTTCGAGTGCCCAGTTTTTGATGATACACCATCGCCATTGGGACAGCATCGGCGTATAAAAAACGCATCGATCGGGTCCCATCTAAGCGGAGAGTGCGTGTCGGATTTGCGCCAATAATCGCTGCCAAGTGAAACCGAATCCAATCAAATCACCAAATTTGACACAAGTCGCCCTCCAAGCGCCCAAAAACTAACAGATTCAAGGATGCTTGTATTACACGTAGCGGGACACGGACTACCTGACGCGGCAATGCGGTACGTATTTGTGTAAAGAGGGTAAAGCCTGATCCTACAAGAGCCGAGCTTCACCTCATCCAGCGTGGGACACTCGAGTCGGCGGCACGGGGCTGCTAATATAAAATGTCAGCTGGAATTGGATAGCGCGTCGTGCCTGACAAGAGTACATGCACCCCCCAACCTCTACAAATTATTTTCAATGAAAATGTCGTAAAATATCGGAAACTGACAGGCACTGAGCCATGGAGGCTTGCTCAAAAACAGCGGCCATGCAGCTTACTCAAATACGCGTATCTATCAAATCCTACGACTTATCCTCGATGACATAACGACTAAAGTGTGAAATAATTGTCTTCTCGCAGTAATCTAAATTCAATCATATTCTATGCAGTCCAATCTAATTAAATGTAACAAAACTACGCGCAAATCTCGACTAGCAGTGACTAACACGCCCTGGGGCGAACACCCGGCTAACTGTAAACCAGACAGATTCTATCTTACGGTTAAAACGCCCACGTATATAAGCAAGAAAGACGAAAAACGGTGAACTCCGCTCCTGCTGCGCCACTTGGTAAGTTATACTCGCAGTGGTTTGGTCGAGACTTGGGATATTTTTAGGAGACGCGCTGTATTTGGTCGGTGGCTTGTGATAAAGCTGCGCTTATCCTGGTAAATAGAGTTGATAACTAGAGACTAATTCTGATTGATCTCTCTCACTTTCAGGCGAAATGCGCTGTTTGGCCGTCCCATCCCTCACTAGCTCCTCGAGTAATGACACCGAAAACCTTTTATAGGAATCTTTAATCTAGCTGAAAGCTGAACGCCGCCCGTGTGAAGAAGCTCGCCGTCCTTATCTGCTTGGCGATAGTCCCGCCCCTGCTTCCGTGCGCCCGCCAACAAAACCAAACATTTACCTTAATGGGAGAAAGTGATTAACTCGTCATCAATCTCTTCACTATTGAGATTGACGGCTGCATGCCATCAGTAATTTAACAAATTTGCCTGCCAATGTGACTTTAACATGCCCCCGGGAGACCCTAGTTTTAATCTCTCCGCATTCCAGGAATGTAAGTGCCGTTAAATCCGCGGATATCTTTCCCAACGTGCTATGAACACCTCGGTAATTTTATCTGCCGGCTTCCATAAAAGGAGTGTATGCTACAGACTCGCTCGCCTAATACGGTCATTAATTTGGTCAAACTTGCTGGCCAAAACCTAATTATCACGAACAATCAAATAGAAAGCAAGGAATGTTCAGTTTTGGTGATTTTTCTTCAATTTCATCACGATTATGTGACAAGTTACGATTGTCAGCAATGCCACAGTATAAGTTTACAGCTTGCCGCATTAGCCAGGAGTAACCAGTACATGGTCTTATGCAATCTATCAAGTAGACGATTCTGTGACGAACAAGAGCATGATTATCTGACAGTGGTTATAACTCCTTTATATTGGTAGCTAGCAATTTGTTGAAATAAAATAATAGTGTCGTGATTGATAGACCCGCACATCGCAGTACAGCACGTTTATAAAACAGAGTGTGCATCTGAATTTGAGCAAAACTATGTTCAGTACTTTGCTGGGTTACTGGAATGGCATGCAGCAACACTGAGGCACAGTCTAGCGGAGGATAATTTGATAAATTCGTTGTGAAGGCCGGTGAGGGAAGTTGGAGACGTCGAATTCTGTGACAAATTACGATCGTGTCATGCGACTTTAGACCATCAGATATTCATCCATCAATCATACGGACAAAATTGGGATGGGTCTGTTGAGGTATAAAGCTAATTGTATTGATTCCCACTTGAACAGTCAAATATTATAGGATGGCGATGATTGTATTCGAGCATCTAGTCTTATCGACTCGTGCAAAGCTGCACGTACAGGTTTTTTTTTACGAGTCCTATAGATCGACTATTTTTCATCGGAAGCACTTATAGGGTGCTTTATATGTATAATCCTTTAAGAGTAATCTTTCAGGAATCATTAGTTTCGAGGCATAGATCTATACGTCTTTAAAAAACGAGACCGAACAATACTTAAAGGTGATGTTTTTCTCTCTCAGTCTGCTGAAATCGTATAACTGCTTGTTTTGCTCCTTGGCTAACCCAGCAGCTCGGCCATTCGGCACGCGAGTGCCAGCATCTACAGCGATAAATCATATCTAAGATCGGATTCCCATGACTGAAGCATATGCTCGCCAACAGCTCCGAGGTCCCAGCAGTGGGGCTAAGCGGGGCTAAAAACCACCTACACAACAATTACAAGTCAATTACATGTAAAGGCGGCCGTCTGCAGTTTTGTGGCTACCGGTGAATGGGAAATGTCAGACAGGGTAATTGTGAGGTGACGAGATAATCCTAAATGGATACACTGACTGACATTTATCAAGCAAAGACATGATATACGCAGACGTCGACGGTAAAGGCGAACGCTGCCCTTGCAGTTGCTGCGTATGATAGATCCATTCGTCCAGGCAATCTAAAACAGGGTTTTCGTTGTTTAAGGAGAACCATGGTTAGCATCGCAAGTGATCGGTCATAACGAAAATTACTTAAAACTATAATTAATTACATTGCACCAGTGGGGGCATTTTACGTCAAGACGTCGTGGTTAAATAGTCCCCTGTGCTGGATTTAATTAGAAGTTGACTCCCTGTGGTAGCTTAAAGGTGATGACAAACTGGCGCATGGCCATCTTTTGTTTATTTTAATTTTTCACGTTAATAAGTTTCTGGAAGCGCATACACAGACAGTGACATGCGCTAATACTAGCTCCTAATGCTGATTAAGTCGTACGTGAAAAGCCAAGCACATCACGGTGATAATTTTGTGAAGGCCGCGGCAAACAACTTGGACAAAAGACAAATCACCGACGTGAATAACTCCAGTAGAATTAATATTGACCATCGCAGACTCATCAATCGGGGAGAACGAGTGAGAATTGCTCACAGTTTTGCCACACCGCTCGCGAGCGCTAACCTTGTAACGACCAGACACCCGCCCCATCGGTATTCTACTGTCGCCGTCTCTCCCTGGAAGCAGCCTTAATTCCAAGGAAAACCTTTTGTAAACGTTTCAGATGAGATTGCTCGGAGGCAGATGGAACGTCCAAGCGAGAGAGAGATAACACAGGTATGGATGCGGAGCGGCGCAGTTAACAAGCACAGGTTGTGACTCGACTGCTGAAAAAAAACACCACGTTCAAGGGTAGCAATGTGCACATGAAACGTACCCGGTGTTAATTAGTGACTTTTTCTTCTGATTTTCCGCAGATGTGACACTTGAAGATTTGTTTTTTTTAATATTCGATGCAGCACAAAGTTCTCAAATTATATGCTGCAGCCAACGCAGATGCTCCTGGCACATTTAAGGTATTCCACACTCTCCGGCCGCACAAACACTCACTGCTCGAGCCGGTGGCCAATAATTCAATATTCAAAGAAGCCCGTAATTCCACAAGTGACAGGGTGAAAATAATTTTCCAATGTCGACATTAAATGAAATGCAGATCGATAAATAATCTTGATTCAGGTGATAATGAATGGATTCGGGCGGGTTTCGCGGCCCTGCCCGCCGAGGCTGCTGCTCAATACCCAAAGCGGAGGGGTGAATTTTTCACTTTACCCGAGATTCAATTTGATGCTGTAAGCTATCTATTGATCAACCATCACTGTTAAGCCGAGAGATACATCAGTCATGGACCTCTCTCGCGTTGTCCAACGCTTATAATATGAAACATGATCGCCGCTCATCTCCCAATCTATTAATCATAGGAGGAGCACGGTGTATATATGATACAACTATTGTAGAGGTTTAAGGCTTGTAACCAGACGACATCAGGGCCGCCTGATTAGGGTATAACAACGACATCTATCCCCTGCTCGAGGGAGCGTGCACGATCAGATCAGATAGGGAAATATTATTGCACCCATTACACGGGAAATATGACATTCGTGTGCATCGCTGGAGCATATCAGATGACTTCAGAAGATACGCAGTTGAGCTAGTTGGGAGGATAAGTCTGGGGCTGCAAGAAGACGCAAAAATCCTAAATAAATAACCAGAACAAGAACTCTAGCGGGCAACAACCGTACATATACTTTAAACTTCACATATAGAAAGAAATGAACAAGTCCACGAAACTGACGATTCTCAAGTTATGGTGCGGTAAACCACACATCAGATGAACAATGCATTTGTAACAATAGCAATGATATACCTTTGCGACAACTTTTAGTAAATTACGGCCACTCACTAGCTCTAATTGACAAAAAGGGGCCTCATTTTGATGGATTTCCAGGCAACATCGCGGTAAGCACACGGCGACCCGATGTACATATGTCTGACAGTGAAGCATTGCTCGGATAAAAGCTGTCTACATTTGTTGGCATTTGTTCGCACACCTTACTGAGCACGCCAAGTCAATTTTGCGTTTGATCAAAGGCCATCAGACGATTACATATGATAAATATAATCCGGAGGTAATCTACTCGTCTCGTGATGATATTTGCCACCGTATTATGATATTTTGCAAATATCCGTTTGATAGATGCCATTTATGGAATGATATGATTGCGGCTGCCGAGAAGAAAAAGCTATCTTTACGGCTTCCAATCAGTCAAATAGCTCAGGGATGAGCTATTTATTACCGGCATCAAAGTGATTACGGTGATTATCAAGCCATGCACATTAGCCGGTGAAACAGACTCGGGTGAGACAATGAAGAATTCGTTGCTATCCAAACGTGGAGAGAAAACAAGGCACTGCCATCCATCTTTCCCTCATACAGCCGTGATCTGCAGCCACGTTTTGATCATACAAATGCTGAAACGCCGGGATTATTCGTCCGCGTTTGAAGGCTGGCGGCCGAACAGGTTTTTTTATGGCAAAATAGCTGCTTGTAAATGGCTTTCATTTTCAGGGCCTGAAATATGGCGGAACGATGTAAATTGGTATGATCAGAGCAGATCTAAACAAGGAGGATTATTGCCGAAATGGACACGACAGAACAGTCACAATGGCAATAAAGGCGTCATAAATCATTATATCTGATATTAGTAATATTACGCAGACGCTATAAATATGCTTAATGTATGTGTCGCCAATTGCTTCTGACATTGTGGACAAATCCACCAATTTACTTCGGTATTTGTCATACATCTCGCGGCAGTAAACTCGCCTTTCAAACAGTATGAGAAACGGCACGTCCCCGAGCCAACTTAACGCGAACAATTCCGTTTATTCGCGAGCAAGACTACTGAAATCACCATCAGCAACAGCCATCGAGGCCGTTAGCCTGATAGGTAAAGTTCGGCGGACCGAGCGGCCGCGCCAGGTTAACGCTCTTATTTAGTCCGATGTAACCCCTCGAAGCTGCTGCCGCTGCGATCCGCCCGCGGTGAGAGGGAGACCATCAAGCCCGGGCAGGGGCGCGTGATGGGGTAATAGTGTTTTCATGAGATGGATCAGACTCCGTGCGCCTGCCTCTGCCGCCGCAGCAGGCTGAATTATGGCACGACATGCACTGTATTTGGTGAATTAGATTTTATGAATGACACTTAGCGGAGCAATGCTATTAACCGGTGGACGAAACGGTAAAAGTCAAATGATTGGATTAGCGCGGAATGAGGTCATGGCTGAGCGTTGAGCAATCTGATTCAGCTTTGCTCGGTATTTAAGAAAATGGGATGGGGGTATTTTAGGGCTTCTTTTATGTCTGCGCCCGGGATGAGGACGTCACGTTTATTTATTCCTCTATTCATCTCCTGGTGTAATGTCTGATTGTGATTGCTGGGGAATTAGAGAAACTCAATCACAACTCAGGACGGACGGCGGCTTTCTTCCCGCATTCAACTCTTTCTCTTTAAACCGTCTGTTCTGACTACAGATACAACTGTAATTGCCGCTCGAATCCCTCAAGCTCCTATATCATTATACCGCGCAAAAACTACGCTCCCATACATCTAAATCCCATTGAGTTCGAAAACAATTACTGCCACGCCCTAGTCGGACGGCGCAAGCTTAAAAACCTGCCACTGCCGGCGGCCGCAGTCAAATGATAAACACCGGAATAAATGCCCATGCATTCAGCGCTGCTCGCAACAGACTCGGGCGTCTAAGCTGCTAAATCTTTGATGTATCGTCATCGAATAGTTGTATACTCGCGCAACGAACTGAGCAAACATGTCCCAAAAGGATTCATACGGCCCAGGCGACTTCGGATGCCCGCTCAGGAAAAGATGGTTCATTTATGGCCGCATCGGACCATGAGCAGAATATCTTCTGTTGTAGGTAATGACTCGCCAAATATCCTGGCTATACCATGCAAATACCCTTTACCATAGCCAAAGGGTGGGAGCAGGATTCCCTTTACATCACAATAGCAGACAATTAGGTGATCGCTTTGATGGCTTTATAGATGACAAACTGCGTAATAAGGACTAGGTTTGCACGTTCCGGGCAATATGCAGGGATAAAATGTGATTCATTTGCTTCCAGTGGTTGGGGAAGCCGAATCTATTCTCTGGATGCTATCAAATGCATGTCGCAGAACATAATCCCAGCAGCAAAGCCTGATGTTTGTAAACCTGGGTGCCAGCATTTGTCCCACTTATAGCTACAGGGGGGAGGTTGGCGACAGATGACACATAATCAGAAGTGGCGTTCCACTGCGGCGTGCAAAAGGCAATCGGAAGTGGCACAATTTGAGCAGAAATAGTTGGCAGCCAGGCCAGCGTTCTGCTGTCACGGGCAACAAGAGCAGGGGATGCGGGGCCCGGCGCTCAAAGGGAGGAGAGACCGGGGGTGGAAGTGGGGAGATGCTGAAGCTGCTATCTCACTTCGCAAGCCACCAATCACCTTCTTTGTGACGGGCAACCTGAGATCCTTCAGACGGATGAACCACGCAGATTGCGTCCGCCATTGAGAATCAAAGAAGCAAACACGGCGATAACGGCGAGAGGCAGATGATGATATCAAATTGACGGCTTATTTTCAGCAGAACACTTCATTATAAAACCGGCGCCCACAAGAGAGATGTTCCCTCTTCAAACCGCAGATTAATATAGTAACCCAAACCCAGCCATTCAAACGCGGCCGTTTTTTTACCTGACACTTGACGAGGAGGGAATAAAAACATTTCCGCAAGAAAACTTCTGCCAAACGCGTATTACATACAAATACCCGCGTTCTGCGAGATCAAATGAATGCCTCGAAATACAAAGGAGGCGATAAAATTGCGGCCTGTCCATCAGTTATACTGTCAAATAGTCTGACGCAATTAACATGTCACAATACACAAGCTTGGCGAGGCTACAATTGCTCCTCTCGGATCAGAGTCCCTGATGAATTAATCACACGATTATTTCACCATATGAAGGGCGGACGACCGCCGGTTGAGCCGCAGTCCGCATTTGCCGCGAACAATCCCCTGAAAGGAGTCGCCCAGCACACCACCAGCTCCGGCAATCTTTCAGCCGGGACCGCGAGAGGACGGCCCTGGTAAAGAATCCACCAGGGGGCAATACTTTATGATTTGCGCCGGCGGATTCTCCGCTGACAACAATCACTAGCACTTCGGTGACCACACAAGTGCAACAAATGATACTCGCCCGGGCCCGACGTGACAGGGTTGACGAGGAGCTATTGAGGGGCGAATCGGACTGCCAAATAGGGGGAACGCATTGCAGGGCCTCGTTTATGGGGCCAGAATGTGGCAATTTACAAATTGGCAGCCCGCTGAATACTGCTATTGCAATCAGCAGCCAGGTGCTAAAGTAGGGAGACGTCTTCACGCGGCTCGCTGGTTCATCAGGGAAGCATATAAGGAAAGCTAGCATCTTCTACAGACAAAAACACACGCGACAAAATGTCCTATTTAAATACCCTGTGAATACAATAATTGAGTACTCTTCTAGTATAATTGATACGACAAAGTCTTCAATCTTAAAGTGTGTAATTTTAACCGCTTTAAAATGTCTTTCAATTCAGAGCGTGTAAAAAAAGTCACTCTCTGCAGACTGATACATGGGACAAAATATCAAATGTGCCTCTGCTAATATGAAATTCCTTTTCCTCAATGGCATTTGTGTTCTCTAGCGTAAAATACAAAAGACTCTCAGACGCACTCGACTGAAACATAAAGAGATACATTTCAGGATCGACTGATGCAGGCATACACGGCGCAGCCACAACAGAAGCCAATCCCTAGCGAATATAACAGCTAACTTTGTTTAAATCCCAGGAAAAATCAACAGGGATATCGCAGGGTGTCGGGACTATTTACATTCCAGCGGTAGACAAGACACCAGGGATTCACATGGAGCGGTATCGGGCCAGTATGCCAGCGTATGTGGATATTATACGAAGGTCAATGCGGATTTCTCCACATTTTCTTCTCATTCTATTGATCTCATGCGGTAAAGCAGTCAACCCGGCATGTTTTTCACATCCATCAGAAGCTGTTTCGTTTAGCATTACAGGCATGCGGGGTTACAATTGACAACCCCAGCGAGCCTTTGACCCGTGTAAAGCTCGCGCTGGCGATGTGATAAATTGAAGCTGATTCTAAGCTGTCAATGAGCTATATATAATCATGATGGAGGGCGGTGGCGAATAAAGCGATCATTTTCATTCTTTGCGATTCAATTATGCTCATCTACTTAAACGCTCGCAACAACTTGTATCCTTTTGTAATTAGCAGCGCCGGAGTGGCGCATTATGATGATGCCGCCACGTGTTTTTGTCGCTAGATTCTTACCTCGATAATTCTGATTACTGGTTTTGACATGAAGCTCCCCGCAGCTGTGATCGTGAAAGATGCTTCTGTCCCTCGCGTTTTACCACTCGCCCGTTATTTATAACTAGACCTAATTAAAACTAAGGTGCACTGCACAAAGACGCATTATTCGACGCGAACTTGATCGTCTGCCCCCCAACAATTTACGCTCCCGTCGCCCACTAAAAGCACTTGTGGGGAGAAACTTTTTCCCCTAGTTTTTCCCATCACGCTTGGCAAACAAACACGCTCGGTAGACGAGGAGAGTGCGGGTTCTCTCAGTGTACCGGATTTGTGGCCAGGGAGAGGCTGAGAGATACCGTTACTTTCACGCACCCTTACATCTGTTAGTATTTCGTGCGGTGGCATGTCATAAGAAAGCCTTCCCCTTGGATGGCTAGAGACTACAGTATTAGGGAGATGCCCTATGCATCAGATCTAAGTCCCCTCGGTTGCCAAGCCCCAGATGGATTCGTGGGTGGAAAACGCTGGCATTAATACGACAGCACGCATGTCTAGCCTTGAATCAGGAGTTACGTTTACAGAAAGATTACACAGATAGCGGCGAATTGCCAACTTATGGGAATCGAAACTGGAAAAAGCTTGCCTATCAGTGACAAACTATTGTATTTGTATTGATCTGCGGCCGCATAGCCACCCCAAGCATGTGCGAGTTATGAATCTTACATGGACCGGCAGTCGCCTGGTCCGGGCGTAGTGAACCTTGCAGGCACTAAAACTTCGCACTCGGCTGATTCCAACGATTCACATCAATAGATAATTGACCTAAAAGCTCAATCCTTCATAAAGAGTTTGTTGTCTCATTTGTTTGTTCTCGATATTCAAAGTGGCAGATTTTGTTGCAGGAAGCTGGGGCACGTTTGATTTCCCTGTGGAAAAGTGTAACTTGCTCTAGGTTAAAAATACGAATTCATCTGTATTTTCTCTGCAAGAGCTCCTCCGCCAAACGCTGTATTCACGTTAATCGCTCGCTTGACTCCCTAGAATCGACATCCTACACAGCAGCGATTTGATATAATGGCGGATTCCTCCTATACATACAACCTGCATTTATTGCGTACCTACGAGGTTAAGTTCAAGTCTTTAGACACGACTCGGACGCTCGCAAAGAGGTAGGCTGGGTCTCGGGCCCCGATAAACCAGGCCACCACCGACCGCCAGGCCAACAAGTGATGGTGAGCTATTATAAACTTTATTGAATTTTTCCACCCAGCTGCTGCTATTTGATTATTGGAAATAAACTTCGCCTGAGACGAGCCGAGCCCGGCCAAGATTATTCCGCATAACTCCGAGCCGCAGGAATGTACATCGGCGCCCAAATATTTAATACTAAGGAGGATGTGCTGCGGGATTTTGATCTACTACATGTGTCGATGTAGGAGCGGAGATGGCGCCCCCCTAACGCAATATACACTTACACGTATGTTTATGTGCTCTCGGACAGCTTAAAGGTGCATAGCAATAACACATTTTCCATTGCGTGACAACGAGTATTGACCATTTCACGCCCTTTACAATAGCACTGAGTCGTACGTTTCCATGGGAATTAGGTTTACACGTCATACCTGTAAAGGTTCACGCACGTTACCCATCAAACACCTGTTACGTCGCTCTTCGCTCGCATATATACTTACCTGAAACAAAAAAAGAGGTAATTAGTCAACGGTTACGTAAGAGGCAGATGTTGTGAGACATGATATGGCTAATCAGATAATACGTGATACCTGGCAGACGGCCGTACGCGCTCGTTAAAGATGAAAGAACACACGGCGACTTTGATGAACAAAGAAAGTGAATGTCGGGGTTGCTGGGCGGTGGGTAGGCAGGCGGAAGGAAATATGGGAGCTCCACTGACCATTCCCCTTGGATTGGCGATAAAGAGAATCCATAAGGTACGACAACAATAACGCCGAGACAGCGCTGGAAACTCGGCGTTTCTTTAGCGTCTCACCCCGGTAACCTAGGATACATATACCACATGGCCTCGGGGAGCAGCAGCCACCGCCCGGCGAAAGACGCATAAAATTCACACAGCAAATCACAACGTTTCGGCGTTCGTACGAGGCGGGAAAAAACCCAGGACGCCCAGGAGGGAAACAGGTTCTCATAATATTTACTAGGAAGATCGCAGCCGTACCTGGGCTCACACGCTGAATAATATTTCCGGCGCGCAGGTAAACCCCACCGCCAGGTTTTATCTAAATAACTCGGAGGGGTGATTATTCACCGATCTTCAGAAGAGTTCTCTATCAAGCGCCGGGATGCGTATCGCCATCATCAGAACTGGGGGAGATAAAACTTTGAGGTGTCTCCCGAGTGGATTTGTTAGTGAGATAGAGGCGCACAGGTACACTTGTACCAGAGGCGGCAACTTATTGCCATCACAACAGGGATGCTGAGAATCCGAGCAACATCATCAAAGAACAAATTCTAACATGGCACGATTACAATCATGCGTAATATTTTATTTTCACGTACTGAAATGATGCGGCAACCCGAGGATTTATCAAATTCTCCTTTATCTGTGATGAGTAATTTAAATGGCTTGAAATTTCACCTGGGCGCTCATGATTCTAAGCAGAAAAAAATCCACAAGCTCAATATTTAGCGTTTCATGGCAGGATTTGAG
>JAXGGS010221076.1:15239-32030 GCA_035585475.1 Armandia brevis | reverse complement strand
CTCCGTCCTGGTGAGCGCTTGCGAACGTCTTCGCGAAACAACACTTAGGATACTTGCAAGTCATGAATAAAAAATATCTGATGTTCTACAATGATGAATGGCATCATAATCAGCACCTGTTTCTTTTCCTAACAGCTTTTTACAGTTCGGAGGTGTGAATAGGATGTAGATTAAGATCAGGGTCGGGCTGTACATTTTGAAAAGAACAAGGTTATGGCTATGATTTGCTCATGTGCTGAGACTACATCTAGTAGCCCGAGTAATTGACTGGTGAGATCATTCACGGATCGAACAAATATTCATGAGCAAACTTAATCAAAAAGTGTTAATCTAAAGCCAGAATCAATTACCTGATGCACTTATCCGAGACTTATATACCCCGCTACGTACTTGAGAATGTGGATATATATGATATAACTACATGTACAAAAGAATTACATTACAGTGATTACATCATAGAAATTTAAGTGCAACTTGTAAAACGGTTTTGTCAATATAAAACTGGCTTTATGTGTAGGAGAGTTTATTGTTCATATATCGATAATCCATTTAGAAATCTTATCCACGTGTTTTTTCAGGTTAATCATGTCAGCAGATTAGAATAATGGTAAACAGCAAACTAAACCCACTCCTGGTTGCCGATATGACTGGCTTTATGCAGCTTTATTGGCTACTAGGCTACCGTAAACATGGCGCACCGGGGTGAGCATAAACTTGAGCAAGACGAATCACTCGCCAGCCGAATCTTGCCTGATTTCGAGGGCGTCGAGATGCGGAGTGAGTTCCACGTGGGGGCAACTTATCTTCGTACTTCTGAAGGTCACCCAACAATTTACACGTCATTAAGCAATAGTTTCCAGTTCACAAAATCTCACTTGACCACTTCCCGGCGTAGGTGTGTCTGCCTGTCACCGTATTCTGGACGCCGGGAAGCAAGTGGCCGGCGCACGTGAGCTCAAGTTTTGTAATTTCATGCAGCCCTGCAGCTGTCTCTTTAAATTGGCTTCACTTACGGGGGAGCGAGAACGGTTTCCAGGCCGCAGTGACCGCCGGGCGAAGGTTCGGGCTGCGCCCAACTCCCGGCTAATGCCACGGGTCAACAGGATGTACTCGAGTAGCGAGTGGATGACGGGTAGCTATGCTGAATGATTTATACAATAAACAAACTGCAAACTGGCTGTATCACCTAAACATTGGCTCAATCTGGAAACCCGCCTCCGTAAAAGTACAGTAGTAATAAAACGGCATAAGTTGATTTTATAAGCTCTTGCCCTTTACATTCTCATTTCCCCCACAGTGACATTGCGACGTGCACAGCGAGCGCAGTTTTTATCCTTAATTTACCGCCGTACGCTAGCCGAGTAGGAAAAACTCGTGAGGTGCGATTGAAATTAAGGGCCATTTACATGCGAATCCTCGGCCATGATGGGTTGCCGCGCGAAAGTGTGAAGTCTGACGGGCGGACCAAAGTAAACTTTGTCTAGACTTCGGAAATGATCCGCGCAGGGACAAAGCCAACATCTGGTCCCCCTCTGAGTATTTGTCAAATCTGCGCAAGATCGCTGGGGAATCTTATCACAGGCCGAGGGTATGTTGACACTGGCTAAGATTCCACAAACACGACAGTCCTCGGTAGCCGATATTCTTAAGACTGGATAAAGTGTCGCGATTTTATCACGTTTTTATCATCTTGTGTGGGTAAGCTCGGTGAGCTCCTGGCGTACTGGTGATGGGGGAGACAGGTAAATATGGTTTCAGGTGTATTAGTGATACGCCACTGATATGTTGATGGCGATGATTAGACGGCCCCTACTGCGCACATGTTAAACTTAGCGGCTGGGTCAAGTGACGGATAAACATACACGCCGCTTATCTGAGAATATCCAGTCCGGCTGACACCTGAGATATAAAAATATGCGCTATAACAGAGCAAATATTGCGTTCGGTTGCAATTTGTGCCCACGTCATCCACAAGTTGTCCCCAGGTGAGTTGTCCTCATCATACCAATCGCCACAGGTAAGGGAATTCGCAGGTGTTTTATGAACACTTTCATACCTGACATTGCACATCTAGGGAGAAGTGTTGCACCGCGGATGTAAACAAGGGGTTGATATGCGCTGCTGGATGGCAATGAACAACGCTGAGGGGTATGACAAATTGGGTTGCTATTTCAACTCGTTAAAGTGGAGCATGTGTTTCCGATGTCACAGACAGTGAATTCCCAGTGCGTGGTCCACAGTAGAGTCGTCAGTGGCAGCAGTAACCACCCTTGGTCTATCATCGCATAGTTTACTGACTGAAATATGCGCTGAAAGGTGGGCCCTGGTAGTTCGAAGTTAACCAGAGATAGCCTCTCTGCTCTAACTCATTACCAGGTGTAATCTATCCTTGCGATTGGCCACTGACCTCCTATCTGAACATAAAACGCCGGCGAGGATCATCCCCCCCTTGGCCTGGCATCGGTGAGATCTCCCAGTCTCTGTGTTTACGGAGTCCAAGGTTTTAGCTGACACCCGGGGCCCTCAGTCAGCGTAAGCTAGAAATACACACACGCCGTACGCGTGGATGTGTGTGTGAGAGAGAGAGAGGAGGAAACGGCGAGGATATTTCAGAAATAAGCGGATCAGTGATGAAGCATCATCTGTCTGGGTGGGATAATCCTAATCCCCTCCTCTGTAAGAACCAAGGAGATTAGCCGCCTCTGCTTTCACACCATTGTTTTAGGTAACATTTATAACCATTCGAGTTTTTCCCTCTCATCCGCCACCCCCATCAGCAGCGAATTCCTCATCATCGCGCGTTTATAGCCGAGTTAACAGCGCACACAGCTGACAACAAAGCTTACATACAACTTATCACAGCTTAATTTAATAATATGAATATGTGCGAGGTTTTACACTCGGCCCAGACGGGGATACGCCACTAACGGCGGCGCAAATCGAATCTGGGAGTAATGGGCGTCGGAGCGGCATCGGAGCGCCGAGGATGGCTGAGGAATGACAGGGTGAGTAGTAAATATGATGTATGAGGCCTCGGCGGATCGCCGCGGTCAGGGGTGGGATAACTAGGCTTCACATAAACATTCGCAGAAATAACACGTGATTCCCCGACACCCCCCCCCCTCTCGCGCTCCCCGCCGGCTCACACACGACCCATCCCCTCTCTGTCTCCATAGCGATAACTCTCCCTCACAATAACCCGTCAGTCAGCCCGCCCGTTTGAAGAGCATCGATTATGTTGTTAATCTATCAACTGGCTAAAGTATGCAGGCCTAAAACGGTGACGGCGGCGCGCCTATTTACGATCCGGCGAATTAAAGTTGAATCGAGTGCACGAGGAGCGAGGATGACAAGTTTTAACGGTGGATTACCGCGACTGTATCCCACAGATAACGGGATTGCCATCCATTTGTTCCTGGTATTACAAGTGGGCCGTAAATCGAGTCTAAAATCAACTGGTGTCACGCGCTGTCTGATACGAAACCTGCATATATATATATACACACGTACTTACATGTGTCGATGTCAGTGAAACCACCCAGTTTTATACACGTTTTATATTGTAAAATGCGCAGAATGCAAATTGTCGTCTGCCCCCCGACCTGGAGGCTCGAAGAACGATACGTTTGAGGAGAGGTTTGCCCGGATGTGTATACCACGCTGATGTAGACTCGCGTCTCCCCACTTTGAACCTTTGGGACCATAAACCCTACGAGTTTGCATGACCTTGACAGGAGGTCACAACCTCCAATTTTTAGGTCACCAGCTCTATCACCACTTTGGGTAGGGACTCCTGCTCAGAGTTAATTACGTCTGACGCAGGCCCACTTAAAAAACACGCCTTCTGCGGGAGAGGCAGAATCTAATTGTGCAGTTTTAAGGAATCCGGCTAGAACAACGCAGACAAATATAAAACACAACGGACTATTGTGTGTTGCATTAGAGCAGCATGTATATATGGTATGTTATGCCATGATTTTTACTAAAAGAGCAAATTGCTGTGGCTGAGGTCCAAGCATTGGGCGTGTGATGGAGAACATTGACGCCGGAGCTGCACTCAGACCGGCGCGAACACACATTTCACATTTCAAACAACACTGGCAAAGTAAGACATGAGCTTGCATAAAATTAGCGCACATTTAAAATTTCCTCGGGCAATTTAATGGCACATCAAAGTGCCCTGGATCATTTCATGGTATTTGAGTGATTTTTCACTGTGTGCACTGTAAACATGATTACCAGCTCACAATGGTGGCCAGCACCTAGCTTTCAACTAGCCTGATACAGCCACAGTTCTATTAATTTTTCTAAATATATCCAATAGCGCGCCTAAATAAGGACATGTCTACGTTTTTCATCCAATAATTGACAGACGTGTCGCCTTATCAAGTCTGCAGAGTCTTTTATTTTTGAGGGTGCGCCCATTCATGCAAGTGACAAGATACGCTAGGGCTTATTAAAACTCCCGGCTGTATCAGTACAAAGTGAAACAAAACCTTTTTATCGATTTCTGCCGGGGACAACCAATCTGGGGCTAACTCTGAGGGCCAGCACCGGGGAATAATGAAGACATTATCGGGAGCTCCGATTATTGATTAGTTTGAATTTAGGTGTCGAATCACAGATGATATCAAAAGCTGCTTGCAAATGCGCGGCGGCAGCATTGTAATGCGAAAACGAAGAATCGAAACCAATATTTCACGAGCGTTTTACATAAGAAGGCAATCTGAACGATATCTGAGGTGCATACCAAGCACTTGTTTATAGAGTGCGGCCGCAGATACCATCTGGAATCCTCAAAGAAGTAATGCAATTTCTAAGATGCCAATTCTTTAATAGAATACTGATAAACATCTAGAAGGGCACTTCAAGTATTGCCAAGTTACCGTGGCACATAAAAAGAGGCTGGTTCGGGAAGTGGGTTTCAGGCTAAAGACCTTCCTGCCCTGTGGTGGAAGGCAATTGTGTAAATAAGAAAAACAACGACGTCTTTATGACATTGAGCAGTGATTTTGATAACAGGCGCAACAAACAGTTGTGTTTTACATAAAAAGTTTCAAAATTGGGTTGATAAGCTACGGTATAAAACCTCCGCTGTAGTGGAAAGTGATATATCAGTGAGTAACGATGTCGGCCTCAGGATTATCACTAAATTGGGCCAACAACCCTATCTTCTGTTTATGTTAAAAAGTTCGAATGGCCAAACCCAGATAATTTCTGTTTTTGGATCGAATGTCTACACACAGAAGCCGGCGAATTTCAACAAGTGTAAATTTGAACAGTGTACAATCTGAGCTTAGCGACTGACATGGGTGCAGATAACCCACATCAAACATTACCCGTTACGACGCGATAGGAGAGCACACAGCGATGCCGCCGTGACAAGGATAAAAACAACTCAAGATTCCGCTACACAATCCAGGCTCCAGAAAAGACATCAAAGTTTCAAGGAAATGGAGGCTGAAGCGCAGCGGCTGATAATCCTAGGTAGCGGCAATTAAATCACGTCATCATAAATCTGGCGATGGTTTACAGGCGAGGATTTTATTCTCTCGGTCAGGTCGATTTGTTGTTGCAATGCGCCCCTAATAATGCGCCAGTGGCACCTCTGAAGAGGTTCTGATAATGGATATGGGCCAGAATAATTACGTTGTTGACCTGTCAGACTTTCCAATACGAATTTCATAACGGGATCAGCGGGAGACCGGCGTCGATGCGAACGCGTTTCCTCGTATCTGAATAACTAGGTCAGAATTTGGTTAATGAATGTAGTCTCGCGGATGCCGGGCTAACCGATGGCTTTATAAAATCCCAAAGCTCAACACTAGATAATCTCAAAATCCAATATGGCCCCATGGCTGGGCGGGCGCAGATTTGCTAAATTCGTCCCGGGGTGATTTCAAAAATAGTATCAATCTATCGATAGCAGGTGAAGATTAAGTAGACTCGGAGCAATGCTGATGTTTTCACCATTTTCGGCTGGTGTCTTGTACTCGTTAGGCTCTTCTCCTTCTCTCCACAACTCGGTGTTATGCTTCTACTATTACAATTACCAGACACTGAGAACAGGGATGAGTAGGAGAGATGCGGATATATCATGATTTGTGGTGAGAAGATGGAGCAGACCTCCACTAAACAGCACTAACAGCGAGACAGAACAAGGACGGAGCCTCCAACAACCGACATCGACTAATCTCCTCTCACAAATAATCTGGACATTACCATTTTACAATGACCAGAGCGTACATTAACCCTACCAGCCGGCTTTAAACACAAATACACGAGACTACATGTACCCCTCGGGGCCAATAATTCTGAAACAGACATCGTAATAAACTATGAATTTCATGGGACAATATGATGACAATTTTACAATGACCGCAGCATACATAATCCAAACCAGGCAGGTTTTATCGCGCAGAAACACATATCTCCAGACAACCGGTATATCTTTTTGGACCCCCTTCACTTGCTATATGCAATATGGTACATAATGTACTTTTATAGTTAACAACATTTCACCAAGATGTAGGACACGCATCATTTTATCGCACATACCCTTGCCCGCCACTCTCGCCATTGTATTGAAGATACGGGCAGTATGATTTATTGCGTATTTAATAAAACAATACGATCGAGTGGCCTCTTTGATAGTCGAGTCTGAGTGCACAGGTGTAATATCCGCCCATATCATCTTCATCACTATTGTTAAGCCAGGTGGAGAGATTGTCTCTGGCCTTGCGCGGGCTGTACGTGAGTGATACGTGTCAATGATGGGGGATTCGACACAACCGTGTGTCCTTAGTCTGTGGCAAAAATGGGCTCTCGTGCTTAGGAAAACGTGCAGGGAATGCTTAAAAAACAGACTAGTTATGCAACGGTGATTATGTAACCCAATGGGTGGGTGAGTGCTGGAGTTGAATACCTGCGTTTAAAATGCTAAATGTCAATCACTTGATGTGGGAAAAGTGCCCTCCCGTCCTGTCGTGCCATTTACTGACTTACAAAATCCTGATGAGTTGATGAACACTGCCACGAGGACATCCTGGGTTCATAACATTTCTCCATCAACAGATGAGATTTTATCCCCTCGTTAACGCGTCTCAAATGCCAAATCATTTCATCAAAGGTTTCCGAACATGTTTGTAAATTCACACATTCGAGTACAAACACTAGAGCACAGGATGAATAGACATGATATCGCTAACTGTCTGGTGTCGGGTGATCTACATGTACACGGTATATATATTCATCAGGCCTGGTACCAGCCAGGTTGGTCGTGTTTATTTGGTCAAGTGTCACGAGTCGTCTAGATGTCCTCGGGGCGAGGGCAGCTGAGTTCTACAGTTAACCGCCAAGGTAACTCACATCATATGTCATAAACACACAAGACGCCGACACACGCATACATCGTATGTATATATGCATTAAGTCAGCTCCCATCCCGTCAAGACACACATATACAATCATGTGCCGTTACATCTCCTTGCTTAAACAAGATACTCAAGGAAAGGTCGGGCTATTACTTGAGACTCGGGTAAAGGCTAGATATATGAGTACAGCATTCCATGATTCGACATTATTACGCTATCATACGTACTTTACGTACGGTTACATTTACCTCTGATACTCTACGCAGTAAAATATTTATTTTAGTTTGTGGTGCGTATTTTCTTTCATGTGCGATCCTTAATCTCCGTATTTGCTAAGTCATTGTATCTAAAGGAATTCGCCATTTGAATTTCAACCTACAAATCTAACAGACAAATAATTACATACACGTTGATTGACACCGGTGAGTGGGTACTATTATCGAGGCGCTAATGCCTATAGCAGGACAATAATACGGTTAGCTCGGGTGTAAACATTTGTTGTTTGTTCCTAGTTGAAGACACAGGTGTGCAGATGGAGTTAGAGAAGCTAATCAGCGGGGTTTTGTTTTGCGTGGATCCCTTCCAGTGGGTTATATCACGAGAGGTATCGACGACTTAGCGTCATAATTACCAACATGTGCCAGTCGGATCTGGGGGATGAGCCGGAGCGAGTCCGCATCCGTGTCTCGGGGGCCACGCTGTGTATTAGCCGAACAGAGCGGCGTTTTGCTGGCCGGGGGATTACTGGCTTCCACATACTTCCAGGTATAAACGCCGAGAGAGGGGCCTGTAAAAATCGGCTGAGCTCCATTTCGAGGACTCTCTCATGTGGAGTTACGGCCTTCCACTTTATGACTGAACTAGCCTGAAAAGGTCAAGACTTCTCACCACTGGATGAACAGTTTTTACCGTCTGAAAGTGCCATGCGCCTGAACAGCACACATTATTGTTGACTTTTCTGGCCGTTTGCCTACCCAGAATGGACTTAAATTCGGCTGGCATGTACAGCCTGTTCCAAATTGAACTGCAATGAATCAGACGACGACCGCGTCAAAGCCAATTCACCGCCTCATATAATACACGAGGCGCTATTCTAGGCAGAGGAAAGAAGTCGCGGTTTATCCTCGACCAAAATAAAGAGGTAAAGAGCAAAAATTTAAACGAGGACTAGACCATGTTAACCAAAACGTGACAAACAAAGTGGTTGTACACGAAGCATGAAGGGGCTTCACACTGTCGGCTCTACAAGTAAAATATACGTATTTACAATACACAAAAAGAGCAATTCTGTCAGAGAAGAAAAAACATATAATTAAGTGCATGTTCTCATCATGGTTACCAAGTGGAGTTTTTACTACTTCAAAGGCAATCCCTGTTATTTAACAACATCATCAGTAAAACTGGGGCATTAGTCACAGTTTTAAACACTTTATCCCTCCTCATAGTTCATAATTCACCACACGCGAAACGCGGCAACCGCCGGTGGACCGGTTCTGAATCATAAAACTGTGCAGACAGTTGTTTTGGCAAGCAACCCCTGCATAATACCATTGGCCTGTCCACGGCTAGAGTGCCGGGGGTTGTCATTGTAGAGGTATTGAACAGGCCCTTGCGACCGGTTTAAGTGCTTCATCTGGGAATTAGAATCGGGACAAAGCCGGGGTGGGCAAAATCACCAGTGAATTGTATGTCCCGAGTCAAAGGGACCCACGGTATTGTCGTGTGGTGGGCTCTGCGAGTGCCACATCAAAGCCGCGCTCTAATGCATGAAAACTGCGACGATCACACTTTGTTGTAGCTCCCCACAAGAGAAGTTCGTAGAGTTTGTCCGTGTGTACGGGAGGAAATGCGCATTGATTGGTATGGATTGAACATGCAGTGACCAGAATAAAGGTTTGACGTAGATTGCGAGCAAGTTTCAGGCGATCGCCTCCTCTAGATAATAGACTCGAGGATCGCACTACGACAGACAGGGCCTAGTTGTGACCGGAATATTAACTCGGCTAAACCAATCATCTCCTCTCTCTCCTAGGTCCTTGTCTCTCTCCCCCCATAACCGTAAGCAAAGACATCTGATCTCGCCATCGGTGCCGCGTTCCCTCCTGAACAGCCCGAGTGCCATTGTCAGATTCAAACATGCACTGTCCGCCACTCAGATGGTGCAAATAAAGGCAATGCTCTCGTCTATTTCGGCACACAACTCATTCACTGGAAGCTGAATGCCTCAAGGCAACTTGACCTTGTTCTAATTTGCATAAAGATTCCGGAATTAGATATGCGGGGAAGTGACCATTATCACCGACAATAGAAATTTAGTGCACGGAACGGATCGTTGACTTGGAATTTATATTCAGCTGTGTTTACTCTCAACAGTTGAAAACGTGTTGAGGACATGTTCGTTTGATTTAGAGTAATCACGTTTGATTTGAGGAGGGCAGCTGGGAGAATAGCGATGGACCCGCAGCTAGAGCAGAGCTACAGGTTTAGCCGGCAGATAGCTTGACTTGATCTGGCTTCGATGAAATCTTGATCGCTCCTCCCCTCTCCAGCCAAAACAAAGTCGCATCGGGGAGCCTAGAAAAGCCCGAAGGTATTTTTACAAGGGCCTAACCTCAACATAACGTAATTCGCCTCCTCCTTCACTCGACTGGCGATAAATTATAAACGTACGGTTGCCCTACTTACAGCGTCGATACACAATACTCCTGATAGGTGTCATCAATAATGAGTTATAATAAGACTGAAGTAGGTAAGCCATTATCCGCATTACTGATACCGAGTCGGCGTGCTATTATCTTAAGGAGGCATAAATTATGATACGATCCATCAAGTCAAGAGCAATGAATAATCCGGCGCGGTGTATAAAAAACGCAGTAATTTGGCGTGAAACCTGGTGAAATTACAACCACCAATTTACCAGAAATTGGGCTGGTTGCGGCAGCTAGTTAACACGGAGACAGTTGCTAGGCGTTATAGACTCAAGGGTAAACGCTCTCAGGTATATACATCGTTGCTAGTTTAGTATCAGCGGATCAGTACGATGCTAGGTCAGTAGGCTCAGATTGTTATTGTTATTTATAGCCTCGGGTATGCAAGGTAGTCCATTCCCATACCAACCCAATCTACCTGTTCTCCGGGGGAAAGCTCAACATCAACATTAAGCGAAGGAGTAACCGATGTGGTTTAAAATCAAAGTCTACAGTTACTCATCACTGCTGGGAGAGTGAGTAAAAAAATCGCTCTAGGTGTTGAACGGAGCCAATATACGTAACAGGTACTTCAGAGTATCCCAGAGCAGAAGTCGCTTCAGATTACCACCGAATCACCAGAAAGTTTGTGTAAATATCTGATCAGGTGTGTTCGCGCCGGAAAATCTCACCAATGCAAGGTTTCTTACAAACATCGGGGCGGAAATGTGGCAAGTGATCTTCATCATCAACCCGAAGCCACCTTTATGCCGTACGCGACTGATACAAGATCCCGACCCATCAAATCAGCTAGTCTGGGGGAGAGTCAGAGCCGGAACATGGAGGGAGGGGTGGCTGGAAAACTTGTGGCTTTGAAGCCGAGCTCAGCACAGTGACAATCTGTTCTCGAGCGGCCAGGTGGAGTAATGATAATATTATGGCTGAAGGGGATGTTCGTATACCACCAGCCTGTCCACGCGAGTTACCACCAGGTAGCAAACAGAGCTGCTGGCTCGATGTATCCCAGGTTTCCAAACAAACCCAGAGCTGCTTGGTGACTATAACATTCAAACGCTCATAAAACTTTGCTTACACCTTTTGATTACCGATGATCGTTACTCGAGCTCCCCGGCACATTTTGCCATTGATCTGTGCCTCGTTGTTTACGTGTGTTTAAACAGACTGTACATTTGTATGTGTTTTGACGAAACCCGATGCGACGGACGTGATATTTGGTGTAATATTCGCGTGAAATCCTCTAGGTAAAAATAATAACCTGGTGCCAACGTCGGCATCTCAATCGTAGCGCCCCACAGGAAAGCACACTTCACATATCAAAGTCTTTTTCAGCACAGGAAAATACAATTTGCGCTCGATTGATCCTATGAACAATATCAAAGTGGGAAGGCTGAAAAACACAACATAATGGGAATAGACTACCTCTTGAAAACTTCACGTGGGTTCTGGAGAAACACAGGTTGTCAATAGCGTACCCGGTATGTATTTCGTAAGGCTCGAGTTTAAGACACAGTTTAAAGGAACATTATAGACAACATTGTATTTAGTATTGACCAGGCCGTCTATACTAAGAATATATAAAGGTAATGTCGCCTTAATTATTCCTGACTTTTAAACCAAAACTTTAGGAGATGCGTCTATGATATACAGTGGCGGTTAACTTCGGGGTTTTCATGGTGCAACCCCTATGGCAGGAGTGATACATTGAAGACAGATATAAAGTTCATTGAATTTACCACGGCAGAAATCTAAACACAAGAAAATCCACTTGGGATTTTCACTCCCCCAACTATTGCTTGAAGAGTGCTCATGCTGCATGACACTTCCAGGAAGTCCTCCGCCGGACCTAATAGCCATTCACACAACAGACGAAGGGCCACAGGGGAAGTGGTAACATAAAGACTGGTGGATGCACGCACCTTCCCCTCGAGTGGACGCACTTGGACTTGTCTGATCAAAACCTGGTGCTCGCTAGCTCCAAGTTTCACTTCGAGCACGTTTAAGTACGGACTATTAGTGGACTAATGAAAGTGTGTAAAGTAATTTGGAGTTTTACCGAACGTTTCGGGGTGATTCATCAGGTAAGCGGAAGTTCCCTGTTTTCACGAGGTCCCATAAGTTCCGATACAACCAGAATTCATGAATGGTGTGATTGCATAACATATCGCTAAACATCGCTAAAAAATACATTTCATAAAACACGGCATCAATCATGTCGGGGAGACGGCAGCGATGTGAAAATATTTCCTGTGGCAAAACTCTAGCGTGATACGCTTAATTACACGCCGCAAAATGTCTGGTTTCCGTGTGTTGTTCTTCTCCTTGGTTACCGGATTAGGTTGCCATGGGAACACAATTTTGTCCAGATGTCCATAGATGTCCCATTACTGTAAGTTCATCATCACTCCCGTGTCACAAACCAGATGTCAAGGGGGGTGACTCATAGGGTAAAGGTCACTAATATTTAAGCACCACACAAAAGAGAAGACTTCCTGATCAATATTTACCCGATTCTGAATCATAATTAACATGCGCATCACCCATCGGGCAGAAATGTCCACTTAAAGGCGAGCAGGAGTAGCACGTGTCTGTGGTAAGAAATACGAACTGGGAGAGGCCGCGGAACAGAGGAGCCAACGCATTACATAGGATGATGTAAAGGTCTCGTCGGGCAAAAAACAGTGGTAAAATGTCCAGAAACAAAAAGTCTGATTTAATAGAAACCCGAGTAAGCCGCGCATGTGTTGATTTGAGTAAGATGGATGGATACGAACATGGAAGTTTCAGACTTAGAAGTGATGTATAACCCTCCCCAAGTTCAAATAAATCATCATACCCACTGGCGTTTACGGTTTCCTTGCAGGCTTTGATATTTGAGAATGCATTAGTAATAGACAAGAAGTGAGAGCACGTCAAAACTCTTTGTATACCATCTGTAGCATACATCAGGACGTCTAATAGATAACATTAATTTGTCTAGCATACACACACATTCCACCACTCAAAGCGCCCTCAACCTTTTTCACGGGGCTTGACAGTGTGTTCAGGTAAGTAGCAAAATAATATATGACATTAGTAACCAGTTCAGTTGGGTGCAAGCCAGACAGTCTGCAACCCGCAGTGATCCTAGCTGCTTCAACTCACCAAATTTGTCAGTGAAAAAGAATCGTAGCATAATAAAAACACATTTGGCACAAAGGGAGCTGGTGCTATGTGGTTTCCAATAGGAGATGTTTCTATGGCGCAGAATTTGATTTGCTATTCAGTGAGCGCTTGTTCATTGTGAGGACAGTCCTTTACCAACGTGATTTATAAATTCAAGCCTTGAAACTTGAGTCACACCGGTCAAACACGTATTCAAACGAGTGAAACGACAATTTACAATATCACTGTTAACTAATTATTCTATAGTCCGCCTCTACAATACAACATTTGTATGCTAGATATTTCACGCGTAAACCTTTTGGCAAGGCAGTTATAGGTAAAGATAACCCGTGGTTCACTGCAATCGCTGAACAAACAATTTAAAAAACAATTTAGCAGCAGCCGCTGATTCCGATACAGATATTTTCAGCCATTTTTTCATAAAAGTGATAGTTTTTTGCGAGTATACAAAGACGATAACTGCAGGTCTTGCACCATTGGGGCAGTAAAAGAGAATATGCCGGGATCCAGGGTTGTAGGTTTGCGCCGCCCGAACATAAAATAAATGTTCTATTAGCACGACAGGCTCACGACCACGCCACCAACCCTTGCCATCGACCTCCCTTGATGTCGCGAGGGTGTCGGGCGAGACACTTTAACGTATCACAATTTAATGGCAAACAAATCAACTACCAATGTCAACAGTATATAGGCATTTAAATCACAATTATGAATGAATTTTTCATGGCGTTAGACAAGCAGCGCATACGATCCAACAAACCTATCGCTTATCCCATAGTGTATGTATTTACAACCACGGATTCGAGTACTGTCAATATAATGCTCTAGCCACGACAAGTCAGCAAGTACTGACTTTTTGTTGCCGCGTTTCTATCATAAAAGTTGTACCTTTGAAGTAAATTTCAAATTCGAAACGCTTTGTCCTCGAGTATGACTATCCTAGTATAAAGCAACCACGGGTAATAACCTGACAAAGAGTAGACACAATTGCCACAACGTCATTGATATTCAGTGCAGAGAAACTTGTCTTGCCCAGGTACTTTATGCATAATCACTAGGGATTCAAGTTGTACACGGTTTGTATCAGGTGGTGTGAATGTACACATATTCAATAATATAAGTCCACTTAAGTTAAGTTTAGATTTTAGGGATGATGAATCTAAAGCTATATGCACTTCATGTATGAGAGTGTACTGGTCAACTTTGCAACACGTTAACCAATTCTAGATTTAACTTCGTTTAAGATAATTAAAGGAACAATTTATGATTAAAAGAAAACAATTTCAAACTTGAAAACGACAATCAAAGAAATCTCCTTATCAAAACTTGTCTTATTCTATTAACAACAACAATCTAGAATGTAATCAACTGGGAATTTGATAACTGTCGAACACGGTAAGAGGAGGACGTTAAGCATACCAAGCATACTGTAAATATCATCTACTTCTCCAAAGTACGTCCTGAAACGTGGGCACCGACTTTAAACTGTCTAGATAACATTTAAGGTATAGGTTTAACTGGATAATATCATAGTAAGAACACCACAGCGGTGGCATGTGGTGAAAGGTGATGCTTACATAACCAATCACAGATGAAACTAGGGACTTTGTCTCTACACAAATAGAAAGATTGGACATAACAGTGAATACAAGTGACAATCTACCCTGTGGAAATGCATGTTTTTTACACAAATTTATACATATCATGAAAGCTCTTACCAAATTGGGAAGTGGGAGTCCGTGTGGGATTCAGTACATGTATGAGCAAAAGTTAATCACACCAACCATTTTGGTGTGATGAACTTTTGGTATATTGAATACATGTACATACATGATATTTTGATTGCGCTTCATGAATGAATCATTGAAAAAATATTGAAGGACATGCTTCAATCGATGCTCTAGTGTTGAATACTTACTTGTCATACTCGGCATTGTCTCTATCACAGCGCTCATCCACACTATTTTTCCAACCTTTCCCATGCTTGCAAGTAGTCAATAGTATAATATCTTTTTCATTGTGTATATGATACAGCGAATTCCTCGTCTCTGAACCTATCCCTGTAAGGTAACGTTTCCCTTTGAAAACGAGCATATATTTCCTAACTGGAGGCACATTATTGGCGGCGAGAGAGCCCGGCTCCCCTCCTTTAAAAGTGTGTTCTTTGTGAAATAAAGGAAAAGAGATGTCGAACCCAGGCCTATAGTGGGACTCCGAGGAACTGGCTTTGGCTAATATAGCCTTACCAGGGTCAAAACCCAGGTCATCTTCATCATAGTCTGGCCATGTCCCAAAGTAAAGATTGAAGATGATGTGGTTTTGACCACCCCGCCAATATGGCAGGGACTCTAACTTAGTTCTTATATTTTTTACATATTCCTGGCTGAGTTTGTCTCTATCAAGGGTATCGACGGAGGGGACGAAGAGGCAGGCCTCGGTGGGGTCGTTTGTGTAGTAACGACTCTCTCGGAGCGCCGTAAGGATCTCACTGTATTTGGCCGATACTTTCTCCTGCATGGGGTACACGTAGACTTTGAAGCCATGTTTACACAGCGAGAAATCAAAACAGGTCTCCATACGACATTTCCTGTTCTGATACACGTTCTGTCTCGTATCCCTTCTCTGTCGCGCCGATATATGCGAGTCCTGGTCCTGTACATGTTCCCCATGGTCCAAGTAGGACCGAAGGGTCCTTTGCAAATGTGAATCATTGCTTGTGGAAGCACGGTAGAATCCAATGTACACGCATGAAACCAGGAATACTCCGCATAGGGCCAACAGAATATACCGCTTTTTCGCCTGCATCGACTTTGAATCTAGTTTTACACCATAGTATCATCACTTACTCTCTTCGAACTATCAAAATCATGAATTCAAACAAATTTTCGTCTGCACACATCATCCGCATCCTCCGTGCGCGGCCATTTTGGAATGACTGACTAGCAGCAAAGGCCACGTGACTTCAATGAATCGCTTCTCTCTCTGATTGGACTTTCTCTATCAACAAAGGAAAAAACTTAACTTCTGGCTACTACGAGCAAGTTAAGGATTTTTCATTTTCTTAGTCTCGTACAATTACAATTCATACAAAGCTATCAATCCCCCGGCATCCATAACTATGTATATTAGAAATGTTATCATGGAATAAAGGGAGTCTAAAACAGTGACAGTTGATAATTATTTAGTAGTATAGTAGGCGTACTACTTTTGTAGCTACTTCGTTAATTTGGCATGCCTGTACTGACGGGACTGTCTAGATAGGTTTTCAAGATCACATCTGTATCAATTATACCCTTTAACAATTACTTTTTATTAAACGTGTTTGGTAAAATGTAAAAATAACGAAAACAAATAGATACATATTTTATTAACAGGGTGACAATAGAGCATTGATAGAAGTCATCGTATATATTAACTCTCTTTTTGACTTCTTGGTAAAATATTTTGCAGAGCAGATTGGCAATGCGGTAATTAAATATTATGGTTAATATTGAATTTGGCATTTGTTATAAATGCAAACCACAAATCATAAGGAGAAGCGTGAGTTG
>JAXGGS010221076.1:0-12514 GCA_035585475.1 Armandia brevis | reverse complement strand
TACATGTATATTGAAACTCTCTCTCTACGGGTACTCCAAAGTTAAGGACACTTACACCTAGATCTATTCCCCTCTCAGCAGCGAGTTTCCTTGCATACGGACTGGCAAATATTCTCTCGCCTGTAGCTCTGGGAGGAGCGGCTGGTGTGGGGGCTCGGGCAGCAGGAGCGGGCGCTGCAGGTTTGGGGGCCGGGGTAGCGGCAGGGCCGAGTGTTGCTGGGGCTGATGAGACTGGAGCCGGGACCACTTCACCGTCGGCAGCTGAGAAGTCTTTAAACGCGGCAACATCTTCCTTATCGGAAACTATCACACACATAAGCTACAAAACGAAAAAATAATAGCTGTCATTAATAAATACAATTTAGTACATTTGTAGGGTTTACGAAAGCAAAAGTGTTGTTAGGACAGCCAGCAATTGCACATGATATAACACGGTTGGTTGTGACGTGGTTTCGTTATATGTTTGGCCAATGTCCCTCATCAATAAGGTTTTCCTTTGTTCTTTATGTGGGTCAAATGTAACCAATGTGATCGGTAAACATTGCATCTCGCCATCAACTGGCGTGTATCGGTACACGCAAGTTATAACCAGGGTTTACTAATGTCACTAGAATACCGGTACTTGTTCGGCCTATCAAGCAGGACAAATGTGTATTCATGCCTGGCCACACAAGTATATAACTTGCCTTTTGTTATACAAGTACATGTAGTATGTATTACTTACCGATCCGACAGGAACTTCACCACTATCTGCTGGTACCACGATCTTAGCTAGGTATCCCTCATCAGGGGTTTCCATGTCCATGACAGCTTTGTCTGTCTGAATCTGGGCTATAACGTCACCTTCGTTTAGCTCGTCCCCTTCAACTTTAGCCCAGGATATAATCTTTCCCACGGACATCGTAGGTGACAAGGCGGGTAATTTCACTGCAATGTCGATCAAAATCAGGACTCTTAGTCAAGAATCATTTTACTATTCACACTAAATAATTCACATTCCAATAAGGGTTTATTCAAATAAGATGACTGGCTAATTGGCATTCCATTATAATAAAGCACATATTACTGACCGTGAATAATCATAGGTGTATTTTTCGATTTTAAATGTTATTCTAATTCAATATGTGAGTAATACTTCCATATTTTTTCCGACCTAAGTACATGTATTTGAAGCTATTGTATTTAGTACATTGACATTACCTGCTTGGTGATCAGGGAATGTTTTTCCTGAAGATGCTGGAGCAGCAGGAGCAGCAGGCGCTGGAGCAGCTGCAGCAGGGGCGGGTGGTCCGGGTTCTGCGGCTGTGGCCGGGTCAAAATTTGCAAATGCTGCGATATCAGCTTCCTCGTCAACTATGATGCATAAAAGCTGTAATAAAACAAGGTCCAGGAATGAAGCTTTTGATGATTTGAACATGTAAGACTTTAACCGATAGTGTCTACACGTATCTATATATCAAGCCGATTTAACAAATACAACCTGACTAAGTTATGGACATGTCGATTTTAAATAATTCAGTTACACTAGATTTAACAAACTTATGGTAAACAAACAAAGCATCAACAATGATGCACGATGTATTAACCAAATCATGCATACATATGTAGCTTCTAATTCACAAATTTAAGATGAAGAAATGTTTGTATTAACACAGACTCTACAACAATCGGGTAATCGGGCTTACTTGGCCAATTGGTACATCTTTAGTTCCGGCTGGAACCAGAATTTTAGCGAGGTATCCTTCCTCAGGAGTCTCAAAGCCCATCGTTGCCTTATCAGTTTCGATTTCTGCCATGAGATCTCCCTCGTTTAACTGGTCACCCTCTGCTTTTATCCAAGCCACAATGGTGCCTCTTTCCATTGTTGGCGAAAGGGCTGGTAGGTTGACCACGTAGTAATTCGGCAAACTTTCGCCTATAACCAAGAGCATTTATAAGTTGACACTGAAACCTATGTATACTTTTGGCTTGTGTATCGTGTCAAAATTTCAAGGTATTTGAGATGGCGGATCATTGCACTTACCAGAGTAACACCGAACGGGCGCTCTGTTGATCTGATATCTAAATGGCTCATTTTTGTGGGGTGTCTGCAAGCTAATAGAAGATAACAGTTTTAAAGCAGGTTTAATGACGAATGTGTGCATTTGGTGAGCTATATCATGAGGAAGGGGGGGGGGGGGGGTGGGGTGTTCTTAATGTTGGTTAGTGATAAGCAAGTTGCTGATGCTATTGCGTACAGGACTGATCTAATAATGCCTTCCGAGTACTGGTTTTGGAGCTCTCAGTCTCAGTGGTCAAACTCAAACCGTGAGCCTTTATGTAATCGATGTGACATGGCGATGACTGCTATATTCCTACATGCGCATGTAACGTTATATACACTACATAGTAAACAATCAATAGATACAAATATTGTGCAATGAGAAATGTTGAAACGGAATGCTTGAATATGATAGAGCACACATTTCAGTTTTTAATCATTCATAGGAGTAAAATCAACAAAATAGAGAGGTACCTATTGACCTTGACACTTACCGATTTGGGGTAAAAATGTAGTTACTTCCAGAGGAAAGTGCTCGGGCTACTTGAGTTCTCGTGACATTCTGAATAGCTCTCTGTCGGGCCAATACCCGAACTAGTGAGACAGACCTCTGCATCACTCGTAAAACCAAGTAATTCGAGATAGAAATCAGCACCCGGTGCACAACCTACAAGTGACCGAAAATAGGGGAATGACAAGCGTATCGGAGACGCGAATTCGTAAATTTATGGTTTTCATCAAACACAATACAAGGCTATGATGTGTTCATTATAAGAGTTTAAAAAATACTATTTGAATAATGTTGAGTCGAAAACATAATTTATTGCCCCTAATCAGCCAAATCGCATTTTATACGAAAACTAATTTTGGAATGCTATGGCAATAGCTCTGTGTGCTTGACCAAAATTTTTCTCAAAATAATTTCTGTGTGCGGATTTTACCCTAAATTTCCTTTCCAGTAAATCTTTTTACTGCTAAAGCAATTATACCTAACAGATTTGGAAACAAACTTTAAAATAATGCCTGGTTGTAAGTATAAATTTTCCTCTTTTAAGTAGAAAAAGTGTGGTAACTAAGGTAAACAATGCTTCTCTACTGCCCAGCTGAGTCTGACAGTTACATCGTGAGCAACTAGGTTGTTGGTAATAAAACATGGTCATAGCTACAACATATGATCGTTTATTAAATAAAATTTAATCCCGAATTGATAGAAAATAGTCATCGTATTAGGATATAGGGTAGATCGAAAATAGTGACGCAAGGCTTAATCTTCGTGGTTAACCTCGTTCGCTCGTTCGCATAAACACGCGTAGGGCAACCTTAAAATAGCAACTCCGACTAACTGGTTGATTCCTAAGGTTTGTAATAAAAGCGGTCTCTTAGAGATGTATTTCTTTCTTCAAAAACAATTGGCAGCTAGATGAGTAGATAACTATTTCATCAAGCCAATGCCTATATGCTGAAGTTAGGTGACTCTGATCCCCCAAATTACCACCTCGAATGATTAGATGTTCCATGTTTATGCATCAACCCCTTCAATAGAAATATCCTAGTTCCATAGATATCCTAGATGTGATATATGTAACAAATTTCAGTCATAGGAGGGAATGCTTTCTGATGCTGCTGCCTTTATGGAGTCTCTTTCACTTTCCTGTATATATTTTCACTTCTTGTCAAATGTATGCTTCAATATGCTTTTTATAATGAAATCCAACAGCAAGATCTTCTCGCCGCTCAAATAGGAGTAGAAGTCGTTCCTCGTCCTGTAAGTGCTTCCACAGATTATGAATACCAACACGTCTTCTTAACTGAAATACAATTTTCTCTCTTGCTTTCAGCCTGTGCCTAACTACTTATGTGTTTTTAACAAGCGTGATTTGTGACTAACGAAAATTATCATAACTTAAAATGGCATCAAAAACATGTAAGACATGCATGCATTATAATTATCATAATTCATTACATTACAATATAGTATAAACCCCATTGCTGTAAGCAATATTACCGGTATATATAAGTAGCACATTACATGTCTGTACATGTATTTCTATTTGCACGATATAAAACTGAGTGGTCATAAAAGCACACTTGTTCTAATTTAGGCAAAAACATTTACGATTAAGATTCAGTGGGTGTGTTCTTAGACATAAGTGAGAAACTACGTTTTACAATGATTTAGTGTCCTTTAAAACATATATTTAATAGAAGCTAGAATTGCCAGTATCAGACAGCTTGGTAGACTGACTTTTTATCCGGCAATTTCAGCTAAAAGGAAAGGCAAGGGTGATGAGACCGCTCGGAGCATATTGTCTGGAGTGTACATGTTTGCAAATGGAGACAAATACGGTATGTGTGATACGAGTGCTAATGAAAAAGGTCTAGATCACGTGTATTAACAATGACTTAGTCGTCCAGTAAATGTCACTTGGGACTTTTCTTTCTTTGAGTACAGATGGAGAATATGGAACGTCTAATGACAATACCCCAGAACGATCTGGCCAGGGATCACACGCCACGCCCGATGGTACAGTTTATAATGGAGTATGGACAGGTGATAAAATGAACGGTTTTGGAAAAATGGAATTTCCCTCTGGAGCGTCGTATGAAGGCGAATTTGTTAATAACCAATTTCATGGAAAAGGGAGATACACGTGGCCTAATGGCTCTTATTACGAAGGACAATTCAACGAGAATAGGTATGTTCTTGAATTCCATACTATGAGCAAATTCATCTTTGCCATACTATATTATAAATATCCAGGTGAACTAACTGAAGGCCAGTAGATATTATCAAATTGAATTATACAATCTTCACCCACAGAATGGAAGGAGACGGAGAATTTACGGACACTGATGGGCAGATCTGGACAGGAACATTTAGATATAAAGCTGCACCTGGTCTGAGATTCAAGCTTAGTCTTTAATGTGACATTGAGAGACATTAAGTATTTTACCTGGTCGGACATAGTGACTAACGATTATAACTAATATGAAGATATGAAATAATAATGATTTACAAATACATGTTTGTACAAAATACTGCTTTATTTACCTAGGAACATAGCTGTGATGTAAAAATAAAATAAACATGCGTGGCATAAAGAAGTCGTTTTATGTAAATAAATATCTAAAACATGTTATCAATTATCGTTTACAAAACTTTAAGATATGTATATCTTCACAGCTATAAACCGGATCTTGTCTACTTAATGGAATTTCCTCCACATCAAAACTCTCAGCCACCAGCTGTTAAAAGAAACAATTTAATCGCCCATGAAACACCGTCAGTCATAAAAATGTGAACGTCTGTGCACTTACTATAGTATTCCAAATGTAATTATTTAGCGCATATCATTATTGATTCCATACCTCGAAAAACTTCTTCTGTAGCGCAGGTTTGTTGTCGGTCGTTCTCTCTTCATAACAGCACAACACAATTGTACTTGGCTCTGCTAGTTCTTTAATCGTTTGAACTAACGGTTCTATACTCTGAATGAGATAGGCAGCAGATTTATATTGCACGTATAAATGAAGAAATTTGTGCGAGATATCGTATCCACTGAATACCAAAAGGAATAAATGAGATATAAAATTGTCACCTCGGGGTAGTATATGCAATCTGCGATGAGTAGAAAATCTGGAGGTTTGAAATGAATTGTGTCTTGTCCCCATTTAAGTTCGCTGGCTTTACAGCTTCCCTTAAGTAGTTTACTGTTAACTGTGATATTAAGGTCCATCAGCGAAATAAAGTCCCTCAAGTCTGTGATGATGCTGTGAGCTCTGATAAAAAAAACCTACATTGTATAAGGTGTAATAATATGACAAATTTGGCTATCTATTTATCAAGGTATTTTACTGAAACAGGGGAGACACTGGGACACATAGTGGGCCGACAGTCATTAACCGTTTGGCATAAATGCAGCAAGCTAAAAAGGAGAATATGTGTGAGTAAATCGGCTACAGACTGCCAAGCATAATTTACCCTATGGCAGCTGCTTGAAGTCCCACTATCCCAGTTCCAGCACCCAGCTCGATGACAGTTCTCCCAGCAAGTGTGTTCTTCCCCTCATTGTCATCGAAGTCTATGCCATCTAGATAAGATGCCAACACAAGGGCGGCATCCCAAACGACACATCCAACATCTCCAACCTCACATTGGTTGATTGTCAAGACGGTACCATCCTTCCTTTCAAACTCCCTAACAAAAAGCTTGTCGAGGGATGCCATGTTTCTCTCTCGCCGGATGTTGATTTCTGCTACAGGTAGACCCTCGATCTATATAACGTGGGTTTAAAACAAGGCTAAAACGCTTAATAAACAGTTGCCATCTATTACTATACTATATTTGATTCTTGACACGCGTTAAAGAGGAAAACAGAAAAACCAGCTAGGGAGAAATGGGAGACGTTATTTAGAGGGCCTACTGTAGTACAATTTCATTCGCCAGATGGCAGCAGCTATCAAAAACTGGCGGGAAATGGTATAATCAGCTGATTATCCGAATACATGTAGTGGGCACATCATTCATAGTTTGCCGAGTAATTTTGTTCTATTGAGACAATGACAAGCAAATTGAAATATGGGAGGAGTATCAGTCGAGTTGATAGAATTCATACGACCGATCGAACATGATAAAACATTATTCATAAGTAATATTCCCAGTTCGTTCGAAGAAGACTACTTGAGGGTGAGATACATTTATTAAACTTCCGCGATAAGTTCCCTGTCCCCGCATGCATGGTCCGCTCATAGCTTGAATTGCTTCGTAAGTTTGTATGTGTGAAGTCAGATATGGATAGAAAGGATAAAACACGAAGTTGCTGGTAAAGTCTACCAGGGCCCCTGGGAATAAGTGGCATTTGATACATGTACACTGAATATGCTTGCATTCCTTAAACAAACTACTTTCCAGAGGCACCATAAACATTTCCGGATTGAACGAATATACATGTACCTCGTCAAAAACAGTGACTTAAACAACTGGTACCTCAAATTTGAAATACCGTATAACATATCACACCGACATTATTGTTAATAATAATTACCCCTGCTTCCAAGTCCTTATTACAACTAAACAAAATGTATAACATAAAAGTTAGAAAGCCTGACCCACCACGGGGACCTGCCAACTCCGGAGTTATCCACAAACAGGGAAATATTAGCTTTATATATTCATCTTTAGGATAGATATCATGTTCCTATGTCTTAAAATAAGAGCAAGCTGATCCTTTAGATCCATCACTCATTAGAACGCCTCCCTAACTATTGGATCAAAGCACCTGTACTTTTTTCCTGACATGCATTCATTTGTATACATTTGTAATTTTGATTTTTTTTTCGTTTATAAAATTTGCTGTTGATATGTTTCAAACATGTTAGTGCCTGTCATACTATATATATATATATATATTACTACCATCTGCATCCGAACATCTGTATTCATAAACTTACAAGTTACATTGCTTAGTTTAATAAACAAATACAAATATTAAACACCCCCGTTGATAACACCCTCAAGTGTAAAATGTATCACCCTAGTAATGAGATATTATCACTGTCTAACAATATGTTACAGTATGAATTAACTTAAGTTCAATAGCTGAAAAAAGAGTCCAGACCGAACATACACATGCGACCTATGCAATAAATGTGATAGACCAGTTTGTCATATTCCTCAAGTCTCTTTATTCCCATTTAAAGCGTGGGGCAGCGGGGGCGTACACTTTTTTAGTTTAGCCATTGGAAGCCATGAACTATATTGCGAGAGAGAATGTGCGATCAGCTACTAAATACATTTTGGTCACGTCCATGTATTCAGATTAGTTGTCACTAAAAATGTGCCCCCGTTCGGAAGTACAGATTGGTTTGTGGGTGATTTCTCTAACAACATGAGTCACTACCGTAGGAGTCTGGTCGGTGTGGTCAGAACGGTCTCTATGGCCTTCATGTTGAAATTGCCAGTCAGAGGGGTTCTGCTTCCCTCACCATCCTTAGCTTGAAGCAATTAATTAATATATACTTATTAATGTATTATTTGTTATTATGAGTCGTTAATATATTGCGTACCCCCATCATGTGTGTTTTTGCTGTTCCCTACAGGAAAATCTAATTCACACATTCAGCAAATTTGGTCTGATTTATGAAGTCATCACGAAGAGCGTGTTGGCCGGAGAATCCAACCACCTCCCACCCGCACAAGTTATACAAGGAGGAGAGACATGTTTTTCACCGCAGCATCGCCAACCTTTTTACGCCTTCGTCAAATTTTACTCCATGTCAGCAGCTAGAGCGGCCCGGCGGAACATGGCAGGCAGATTTTTCCTGAAAGGACAGAGTGCAAAAGTAAAATGTGTTTTAAACTTCGGTTGTCATTGAATTTATATGTAAAAGTATATCGGTTTATGTCGAACATGATAAATAATTTGGCCATTTAATCAGCAACTGACGCCCGTCCTTGCTAGAAAATAGATTAAACGTTAAGTTTAGGTGCACATATACTTTTTGTATTTGCTGCGCACTTCACAACTGTATGATTTTATTCCAGATAAAATTTGCACTGAAGAAAAATGAGCTGGAGGAGAAAATCCCGCTGTTCTTTTCAAAATGCTATGATTTAGCTAATCATTACCTGGGCTTTAACAGCTGGAACGTTAAGATAGTCAAGGTAGTTTCCCTAAAATAATATCATGTTCATCTTTAATTGCGATAACCGCAACATCGCATCCCCGCCTCGCACTTAATTTTTAGATCAAATTTAGTTCACGCTCACTTATACATGAATATGAAATCAAATTTAATAGTTGCTGTTTTTACTCTCCATGCAGAATTCAGCCGACAATTCTGACACTTCGCCCCCGAAGGTTATCAGTATAAGCGTAGTTAAACTGGAGATATTGAATCATCACATTCACTGCTTTGGATTTGCTGAAGCTCATGAACTATGGGAGGTTGGTGGTAAGTACCAAATATTAGTAAGTAATCACTACAAATTCCAATGAATTTACTGCACCTGAATTAATGTGATTTATTGTCACATGTTCTTATTGCCATCAAATCATTTTAGGTTAACCTAGGATATCTATTACTTGTTGTATACCTTGATTTCAGACAAGTCAACGAGATGCATTGCCCTGTGTAAAGCTAGAAAAAGAGCTTTTCAATTTGCTGTACAAGATGCATTTAGTAAGATTGTCCTCGCAGTGCTATCGAACGGGAAAGTGTTTGCTGAAGTCAATACCACTGTTGACGAGAGAGTAAATTTAAGTGAAGATATAGAAACGGACTCACTATTGACGGTATTTTCTAATTTTCAAGCTACAAAAAATTGTCCCCCGACGGCACTTAAAAACTCCCCTTTTTTTTATTTCAAACCAAAATAACGATTGAAATTGCGACCAAATTTACTTTAACATACACATTAAAAACGCCGACTATTCTTGAAAAGCTTACACATTGAATACGGTCTGATTATATGAACATGAACAGGTACATAAATGAATTTTGTAAATCAGCGGGATACATTTTGTAATTGATTTGCTCACAGATTAGCGAACTGGACGCGCCCCCGGAGAACAGTGATGCGGAGGAGGGGGAGGAGGACGTCGATCTCATTAACCAGCGAATCCTTGCAGAGCTCGAAGATGCAAACTGATGGAGCTAAATAGCTTCCTTTACTTTGTGTCACATGTTTTACTCTAGGATAATATAAATGCGTTTTACGTTGTAGAAGCAGCATTAACTTGTTGTACTTCTAATCGGGCGAATTTTGGGTCACAATACTATTTTAGGTAATACTTGCGTGTGAATTAAGCCTCTACTTTCAAGCGCTGTATATTCTAGTGGTCATGCGAATAAACCGTAAACGTTATTTAGTTTGTTGTAACGCAAATATCCATAACATGACAGAGACGATGCAGATGTCTTATTATTAATATAATTTGCCGGTAACCATATTCAGTCTTTCAGAATACGGTATTGCAATCGCCAATCAAGTCTTACCTAATTACTTGAAGTATTGATCCCATTGTAGTTGCAATTCCACTTACACATATTACTGCATCTGTACCGTTAATATTATTTCTGTGCATTTGTATGATGTAAAGATGCATTGTTTGCTGTGCATTCGTGACCGATTGGTTTATAGCAAGTACGGCAGATCGGAGCCTGTCGTGTGCCAATGTTCTAGTATGCCAATCATGCCCTCGTCGTATGAATCAGAAACTTAGACAAAGATTATCACAACTCCTACTGTATAGATGCGATGTTTACTGACACAAGAGGCAGGAGGTCCCCAGTTTCGTTCAGACACGCGGCGTTGTAAACAAATTTAACTCATAAAGCGCATGTATTATTCCTGCTTGTATGGCATAACGACGTTCGGCAAGCACAGCTAAATAAATTTATATAGCACTGAGAGTTTTATAAGAGTCACTCAAATTTATCATCATTTGAATTTCCGGACAAAGGTATAAAACATACTTTCTTGAACCAGCCAATCAATACATTGAAATTCCTCGTAATCGAACATTTCCTCTTGAATTTAACTTCTTTTCATTTTAATTCCCGGACAAAGTTGGAAATAATTCTTAGACCAGGCAATAGATATAATGAAAATCATCATAAATGAACTTTCAAATTTCGGCTCTGCGTCATATTCAAATTCTATCGATGATGTAATAATAAAATTGGCTTATTTATGGTAAACAAATTCAGAGGGGATATTACTGAAGGGCAGGTGCGTAGGGCGCAGTGAAAGCCCCGTGCAACTTTGTGGTATCCCGTTCAAGGTATACCCCCGTCGTTCAGTTGATCACACCTTCTTTTAATCTAGAAAGGTACACAGGGGTCTTTGTTAGACCTGCCCACCCATTGTGGGCAAATGACACCAATTACGATTAGAACCTATCGCTGGGCCGCTCTTGCATCACGGACAATATGTGTATTATCAAGTATGGTCACCGATTGAATGAACAACCTTTTGTTTACACGGCAAAAAATCACGAGCGAGCATAACTGAGTGTCAATCTTTCATTGTTGCGGCATCGAAACTCCTGTCCAATCAGAGAGCCGAGCGCTAAGTATTCTTGTTAAATGCTAATTAAGCCTACCTGTCTTGGAGAGCACATATATATACATATATGTACACCGGTGGCTTGGCTGTAGATTCCGTCATCAAGCAAAGCATGGAGTAAATGCACGACGCGCTTTAAAGAGGAGCTATATATTTTAGCATATTAGCGCTATCATCACTATTCCTCTCACCCGCCACCGGGAACGACTGGAGTTGTTAATATACCGCTAAAAGCGTATGAATTGTTATCGTGCGGAAACTTGGTGAGCTGCTCTGTCACCCCGCAGAAAACTGCAAAGGAAAGCTATTGTATTAACTGGCTACTTGTGACAATTTGCACGTACTTGTCGGCTGACTTGTACACTGTGATACTCGGGCAAAACAACCATCAGGAATCGGAAAGAGGTGCGAATATATTATCGCGAGATCCCGGTGTTGAGCGATTGAAAGATTGTCGATTTTTCGCAGTTTTTCTCAGAATTGAACCGCAGGAGTGAAACTTTATCAGCAGCACAATGCAGAGAGACCAGTCCGTCACCGTCATAGAGGGAGAAGAGAGTCATGGTGGTGGAATCCCCCGAGAACCCACCGGCCAGGAAAATACTTACCCGAGTCCGGCTAGTTATGAAACACACCAAGGAAGAGAGGACGTACAGGGCGTCCAGGCGGAGCCCCAGCAGAGCCCCGGGTACAAGGCCCCCTGCCCCGCCTACCCTGATCAGGACCATACTCCGGAGCAACAGAGCCACAAGCAAGAGGAGCCGGCCCCTCAGTACGCCACCCTGAGTCAGATGAGCAGCTTGAGCTACCAGAACCCGTCCATGAGAATCAACTCCCCGCAGTCCGTACCCGCCTCATCGTACATCCCCAGATCCCTGCCCGCCCCGGCGATGGCCGAGGGGGTCGGGGGATACCCAGACCAGCCTCACCACTACCCCGGCGGACACCACGCCATGATGCCGTACGGAGGAGGAGGACAGCCCGACCCACAGGCCGCCGGACAGGGAGGATTGAGTCCCCAAGCCGGGGCTCAGTTCCCCACTCAGCAGGGGAAAGCCTGCGTCTACCTCGTCAACAGAGACCTGTGGCTCCGATTCCACGCTCATACCTGCGAGATGATCATCACTAAACAAGGAAGGTGAGAAAAGTATATTTTTTATTATTCTTAACTACGATTTATGATTAATAACGGATCCGGCCGAACAAATAGTCAAAATAAGTCGATGTACTAATCTGAAATTTCGATAGGCTGCGGCGTATATACAGTCGGTATATGAATTCGGTATAAAGAGTTTTACTTCTTATTAAACTAAAAAGACAAGACAACGATATGTTTTTTGGTCCACCATTTCGAGAATTTCTGAATTTAAACCCGCAGCGGATCGATCCGATTAATACTTTCA
>JAXGGS010220965.1:0-15861 GCA_035585475.1 Armandia brevis | reverse complement strand
GGGACCACCAACGACTATGGACTTAATGGCTACAACTGGTCGACCGCATCCGTCGGATATCCTGTGAAAGACATATTTACAAAATGTACAAAGTATGCCAAAGAGTATATTATAACAATACAATAAGATGATGCATATCAATAGTTCGTTTTTGCTTCAGATGGGATCCGGCTAGACCTCTGTCTGACTGTAGCAGTGGGGTCGGGTATCATCATAATCACACTATTGATAGCTGTACTCTGCGGCTGTGAGGCCAAGCGACGAACTATGAAAAAAGGAAATAATATCGGTATTAAATCATGTATACATAGCGACACAATCTTGATCATAAAGGAAGCAGTTAATCGCTGTTGTATGTGTATATATTTATTTGATATATAGCAGAGACATGACGACTGAGCGGTACATGCGTACTTTTACATTTTGTTATCAATTAGAAGCATTCTATTGAAAAAAAATGTATATTTTTCTAGAAACTAAATCCAGAACCATGTTGACTCAATCAAAGCCGGCTGTGCCGACTGCACACATTTGTGAACAAAATGGGAAGTCTAAGCACGGCCACATGGAACCAGAACTAAAACAGGTGCCAATTGATTGAATTTGATTACATAATTTATGTATATTCAAATTATATCTTAAGATATAATTGAAAAATATTTATTTAGCTAATAGAAACGTTTGACATGTTTATATTGACGGGTTTTATGGATTATTTCACCTTGTCTAGGATACCAGGCAGGTAAATTACACCACGGTTGTATTTCCTGACTCACCTTTAGATTCAGTCACTGATCGGATTGTGATAAATAGACGCGAAAAACAGACACAATATGCACGGATTGACATGACAGCACTTGGACCCAAATTTGAATGCCAATAATCAAAATCGAGCCTCCGCCGGAATACAAATATCAAGTTATGACTGTAGTAGTTGATGTTCTAATAGAATCCTCTGATGGAATAACAGGAGTATCAAGAACAAAACTAGTGACCAGAGCATGAGCACAAACGAATACAATTTAAAGCTATAAACATTTGATTATAAATCCATACCTTTATTTCAATTGACAGCCTTACAATGCTTCAAAGTCAGCCATATAAGCAACTTCCTTAAATCACGTTTATTCACATTTCTACAACAGTATTTCACACTCACCCTGGGTCGTGGGGTGTTTAGGCACTTACTTTGTCTACAACTTATTTGCCAATGAGCGTAAATAAATTGTTCCAAACGTGTGACAATTGTATTATGGGATAAGTCGTTATCATGACATTGTTCATCGTCTGTAAATAGTAATAATCGAGGAAACATATAATTAATTATGAATCGGGAAATAAATGGCCTCTTCAGTCCCAGATGAAGGACAGTCCATTCTAAATTACGTTAGAAACTATCATTTATCTGAGATCAGTGGATATCAACAGTCAAAATGATTGTCCTGGTTATAGCAGTCCTGATGTTTCAAGGTAAGCATCTCGCATTTTGCTCAGCATAAACATTTACACATTCCCATCATAAAATTATGTCTACATGTATATTTGATTATCGATATTTTATGCCTCATCTAGCCTGGTTCCCTGTGTTCTCTCAAAACATAGAGGTACAATTCCGTAATCTACCCTCAACAGGAAGATATCGGTTTGCGATAACTTGTGACATTAGGAACCTATCCCCACCAGGTGACCATCTAAACGAGCTTCACCTGCGTGACCCAACTGGTAGAATATGGAGAAGTTTAACTTGGGGAAATTCGTAATCCTGCATTTCATACCAACAATCTATTGGTCCAAGATGTCGCTCAGGATTACCGAACCAGTTTCTTCAGATAGCATTTACTTATAAAAGACTCTCGTTATTTCCGGTCATGGCATTGACAGGCTTTTGGAGCTGCGACTATTCTGTGGACATGGAAATACAAAAGCGGACAATATTTGATGTCTTAAGTAAGTTAATTCTATCATCGTATTCAAATAGTTCATACTCGTGTAAAGTAAAAACGAGTGAAGAACTTTGTGTCTAGAAGCAATATTCAATACATCGAACCTCGATTGATCAATACATTATAATGTTCTCCTTTTAATCATATGAACATCAAATAAGACGTCCTCCCAAGGAAATCAATCTTCAAACTAATGTACAATTTTTGAACCACCAATATGTACAACAGATACAACATGTTTGTCAACCAGCCTAAATACACATACAAACCTTATCGGGATTAGGTAACCAACCGGGAATGATATTTGGACCTTTTATTCTTGATTGCCCCTCAGAATATTTAAATGAATTGGAGCATAATTTATGTTAATACATTACCGTACAATTGGATGACTCAGTTACGCCACGAAAAGTGTATTGCCCTATACTAGAGCTAGATTTATTATTCTTACACCCATATCTATTGATATCGCCTTACCGTAATAACAGAATAACACTTTAGTGCTGTAATGGCGGTCCGACATCCCATGGATAGATATATCATTCATAAATTCCTGTCGCAAGTTTTGAGACTCAAACAATGCCAGAAGCTGGCTATACAAACTTTCCCATTCTATCAACATGACTAATACTGCGTTAATCATCACCAGTATCCAACGAATGTGGACTAATATGATTCAGTTTTGAGTGAACTATTCAATTAAGTATTTAAGCCCACAAGTGAGTATGTCATAGTACTAGCTGACGCATCTGTAACTCGATATTAATGGTTATCAGAAAACTCTGTGATTATGTAATTATTATCCCGATACATTTACAAAGAGAATATAGTGATAGTACAAGTAAATAGGCCGTCGCCGCATTTAAGTGGGGTCGAAGATCGCGACGTGAATATCAGCTTATGATGCATACTCGCCCTGTACAACTTTCACACGTCAGGTTCGGATGATATCTCAATATGGATGTTATCTTCTTGATAATTTGTATATCTACAGGTAGGAGGTAGATATCTGTGAAAGCATTTAACTAACTCACGAAAGTGTGCATAGTTCAAGTTATTCTTGCTTCTTATAACCTGGTTTGCTAATATATACTGTGCATTCAAACTGATAAATGTATGCTTGAGTTTGCTTGGAAAAGGTGGAACTTTCAATGAAATGCCCACATATGTCCTTGCTATATATCAATTATTTCGTATTTGATCAGGTGTCTCAGCAATAAACTCTCTGGAGTCGAACGTGGGTTTTCATGTTCCATCACACGTGACAAGTCAGTTGGAAATAACTTGCGATGTTCGAGATATGTCTCTGTCGATTGAACATAACCATACATTGGAGTTGACCGATCCATCTGGTCAAATTTGGATACGTTATACCTGGGGAAAACCATCCTTCTGTGATAAATACGTACCCTTAATACAACATAAATGCGAAGCACGACCCTCACACTTGTTGATTAATGTGAAATATGATGATATCAGATTTTCGGCTATCAAGTCGGTCGGAACGACTGGCGCATGGGGCTGCTCTTATATCGTAGACAGCAACGTTATGTCACGAAAAACATTTGATGTCGTAGGTAGGTTTTACTTCTAAAAGTGAATATGTCTATGAATATTCCTAACGTTTCATGGTTTAACAGGAACCGAGAAGAATCACATAATTATATGAATATCCGAACATTGCAGGAGGACTTTTTTCTCAGACGTCTCATCGCGCAATAACGAATGAAACTGTTCAAGTATTGATGCAATGTGCTGTCACCAAAAACATTCAGGGACGTTTTGCAAGCATCTTTGTATATCCACCTTGGCAGACAGGCCATCGTTTAAAGGACAGGTGCTTCACTTTTTCTTTGCACGAACATGGATGCAGTTTAAAAAGGGCATGTGAATCAGAGAGCAGAATTCTGAACCTGGAATGTAGAGAATTTGAAGACATTCGCATCATAGAATGGACTGTTAAGGTAGATGACTCTGGCAGCAAGTTGCCCTTAATACTCGGAGACTGGAGATGCACTGCACCGCATCCTATTAATAAAGACGCAGTTCTGACTCTGACTAAGATCCCAGGTATGATTTTATTTAGTCTGTATCTACACTTTATTCAATCTCGGGTAATTCAACACTATTCAATAATGAATTAAACATCACAGTCTCTACAAAAATACATCTTAAAGTCATGTATTTTAAAACAATCCCACACTATATCATCGGTGCCCGACCGACTAAGATATTTTCGAGGGATATTATCTTAGAACACATATACGATTATACGATAGGAAAAGGTGTAATTTCGATTTTTCAAATATTGTCTCACCTTTAGATATGACGACGATAAACGCTCCCTCTACTAGCGTGACTTCGACACAAAAATACGTACCACCTAGTATTACAAACCCATACAGTAAGTTGAAGATTTTGAGTGTCAAATTGAAAGCTCGATATTAAACTTCCCATTTCTCACTTACAACACCGTCACTGATATTTCCAGGCATAATGATTAATACAGATCACGTCGGCCATAGAAACACATCGACGACTGCATCATATGAAATTAAAAACACCACTACAGGCTCAAGCTCAGTACCAGCACATTGTACGTCCGAGGTTCATTTGAACGTCAAAGTAAGAAAATATGACATCTTATCAAAACTCCACTTATTTCAGATTGGTTCACGCTACATACATATCCGACTATTGTAATTGGGACGGGGCTAATTGTTATCATCATCTTGATAACAATTGCTACTTGCTTAGTTGCCAGGCATCGACGTTCGAACAAAAGGGATAGCAAAGGTAGTTGGATATAAGTGTTTTTAATAATGCATGTAATACTATAGTTCGCGTATCGTTTTTATTCTTGTTTATATAATGATATCTAAATCATTGTACAATAGTAACCACGGGGCATCGGAGTGAGATACGAATCAATCCTGAAATGCAACAGTGAGTCTTTCTTATCTACTGGGCTACTTGATACAGTTGTATTCTACCACTCGATTCTAATAAACACAGAAAATTATAGTAATCATTGTGATTTATTTGCAGGAGCAAAACCACATACAAGCGAACTGATGAGTATCTAAAGAGTAAGCGTAGATATGAGATGAATCAATTACCATATACTTTTCAATTTCATTCAATGCTGAATCATGATTATCTTGCATATTTATTAATTATCCCGCAGGCAGAGACGTTTATGAGAACTGGTTCATAACAAACGGTAAAACAGCCAAAGTGCAAGGTGTGGTCATTCATGTGTTTTGAGCTATATTTTATCGCATCCAACTAGCTATATATTCATTAGATTATGAAGCACAGCTAAATTATTGTCCTTTTTGATCATGAAATTCGTATGCAGAAGCTACATCCATCAGCCATCTAAATGAAACTGTAGACACAGTAAACCATAAGGTAATCAACGGAGACGCAAAGCGGGCTTCCCGTGCGAGAAAGGTATCACCTACCGTAAAAATATATGAATAAATATATTAATTAATCAAATTAGTATTCAACGAATTCAAACCTGTTTAATTCTCTGTACTATGATTGCTCGACAGATTCAGTACACCACGGTTTCATTCACTAAGGATGCAGAGGTTTCAGAGACTGGTCAGATTGTGATAAACCGAAGGGAAAAGCGAACAGAGTATGCACAGATAGATGTCGCAGCGCAAGGACCCAAATTCTATGGGGAATGAACAATTCCCGATTTACAAAGATCAGGTTACGTGTTTTAAATTTGTGGGTCTAATGAAACAGCCTCCTTAAATGTTTATGGAACGAAATCGTTACAAGAGTCTGACCGAAATGTAACATTTATAATGAAACACATAATTTTTTTATCATTATAAACCATTATACTGTAATCACACATTTCACATATGAAAACATGCATGTAAGCTCCAAGTTAATATGTTCAAATCGATATCGAATAAAGTGTTTGTTCAATTATTCTAATGTGTATTATGAATTCACATTTATTACTGTACTTTTATATATTTGACTGCGCACTGGAGGCGAAAGCAAACATCCACACCTCCTTCTAGGTTGTGAGTGTGTTTCTCTATGATGGACTATATTTTTAACACCCCGATCCCAGCAACCGCGTCTAATTGCACAAGAGTATCGCGACATCTGGCCGAGTTTACGATGCATGACGCAGAAGCGGAAAATATTAAGTTGATATACATCTATTGTAATCTTCTCGAACGATGCACAGGTACCGAGTTATCTTGTGGGAAATTTTTAGATTTTATTGGCATGAAAAGATATCGACGTTCATATACGTTTGGCACACGCGCAACGAAATAGTTATGGTACAATACAATAATTAATATGCGGGACTATAATGTTAGATTAGATCAAATACTGGCATTAATCAACCATTAATCTATCGAGTCAATCGAGTCAATCAACCGTACACGAATGGATTTAATACTCTGGAAGTGATCTGAGTATATGTCATTGACTTTCTAAAATTGTATTAAACCTTGATGCTCAAAAATTACTTACTTTTGTGATGGGCGAAATAACAACAAACAAACGAAGCAGTCACTATGGCTCATTCAACAAGGGATATAATTCGTAAAAATGTGTAGGAGTCCATAGGTTGACAATGTATCTTAGCAGAGGGCTTCTCCGAAAAACCAGCGATATCAATGTAGTATGATGACACGAATGTATGAATCTATGTGGTATTGATTTTTAAACTGTATTCACACACCGTTAATTATCCATTGATATCGCATGACATAATAAAAGGATGATTATCTTTTCAGTACTACAATACTGGTGCGACATCCCTTAATTTGATCGAACGATAATTGCTCGTTTTATTCATAATTTCCTCTCGAAAGCTTTTAGCCATTCTATTCATATAAATTACACTTCATGTGTATCCATCAATATTGATTGGACATGATTATGTATTAATATGATCCAGTAGATAAATGAACGCTTAAGATAGAATGCATACGGGACGTCATAGCAGAGTCCTAGCTCGGTATAAATGATGATCAGCAGACTTTGTAATTATACATTCGTGACAGTATCACTCCGATGCCTGAACAAATCCTATGACAATCCAGGAAAAGTTTGTCACCCGCAAAATTGATTGTTATAAAACACGGAAATAATTGGCACCAGCACTTTATTTTAGTCGACATTCGAGACATGAATATGAGCTTAAGCTAAAGGATCGCCCTAAACGACTGTCTATATTCGGTGGGTTGTCATAACAGCGCAAAATGGACCTTATATTGTTGTCAATCTTGATACTGAGAGGTATGGATGTAAATAATGTTATCTAACTAATTATATTTAAATGAAAATTGTAATTTATACCTGATGTATATATATATGTACCCATAGATAATAGTCCGAGTCAGGAAACATGATGTTTTTTGTGTATGTAATGTGGCGCCTCGATGATCTCATCGTCAGCTGTCGACCTTACTGTTTATCCGAGTAATCAATCTGACCTACTGTTTTATAATCATGTATTTTAATAAACTGGTCCCACGTATTCCCATATATTCGATGCATTCATACAACAAACCAAAATAAATAAATCATACCAACAAATACATGCTTTAACTTGTTTGACCTGGGTCAGGATTACTAGTTGTTCATATTTTTCAGGTATCTCTGAAATTCTCTCTTCAGAGTTAAAAGTGGAATTCCACGTTCCTTCTCAAGTGAGAAATCAGTTGGAAATTACTTGTCAAGTTAGTCATTCCTCGTTGAATGAACATCGCAATGCGCTTCAGCTGATTGATCCATCTGGTCAAGTATGGATACAGTATACCTGGGGAAAACAACTCACCTGTGAAAAATATCTAAGCCTAGTTGATCACAGTTGCAACATTCGACCATCACAGTGGTTCTTAAATATAGAATATAACCATGTTAGCTTCTTGGCCATACGACTTCTAAGTTTAAATGGAACATGGAGTTGTTCTTATCTCAGGGACGGAATCGTCGAGATGAAGAAAACATTCAATATCATTGGTAGGTTAAATTCGATTGTAAAATAAATCATTTTCAATCCGTTATATAGTACCTGGTATCCTTTGTGAAACACCCTACAAATGTTCTTATTTTATACTGTAGGGGGACTTTTTTCTCAGACTTCACATAGTGTAATTAAGGACGAAACAGAAGTATCGATGCAATGTGCTGTCACTAAAGGAAGTCATGGTCGTTTCTCAAGAATCTACGTGTATCCACCATGGCAAGCAGGTCACATGCCAATGCACAGATGTCTGACTCTCTATTTGGAAGAACCAAATTGCATTATCAATAAGGCCTGTGAAACGGAGAAGAGGATTCAAAAGCTTAGATGCAGAAATATGGACGAGGTTCAGGTCATAGAATGGACGCTGAAGCTGGATGAATCTCAAGGGTTGCAGCCATTAACCGGCGATTGGAGATGTCAAGCACCAGCGCCCATCTATAAGGAGGTAACTCTGAAGTTGGCGCTAGAGCTAGGTATAACTGCATTATCGTAATTCACAATGATATTTTCCTTTATCTAATCGATATTCTCCATGAAATAAGCACTGACATTGAGTTCGATCCTTGACCTTTTAATTTACATTCAATATTAATGGTGGAATTGGCTGGAATTATTTCAGGTGTATCCACCCCGTTGAGTCCGACAACATACAAGCCTAACCCAGCCGGAAGAGAAGTAACATCTGCTGTTACTCACGCTCAGTGTAAGTAGGGATGTTATTTCAAGTTTGTAAGACTTGTATACAAAACTCTTATAAATGTGACCCCATTTCCCTGTTGTTCATATTGCCTCTTATTTGTCCAGCATCCTTGATGAGTTGGACTCGCGATGGGAAAAGCATCCCCACTTGGTCGACAGCCGATGCGGAACTTAGAAGCGGCACCGAGGAATCAAGCTCCCATTCAAACTGTACGTCGCCTGCGATTCGATCCCCACAGAATGCGTCATATTAAAAAACCCTGCTTATTTCAGATTGGCTATGGCTAGGTGTGTATCCGACTTCTGCTATTGGGATGGGATTTATTCTGGTGACAATCCTAATAGCGGTTTTCTCTTGTTTAGTTGTCAAGCATCGACGCCTGAAAAAACAAGGTTATTACTCATAATAATTGAAATTTGATAACATAATCAATGATATATATGTGTATTTAATGTTATTTCATCTTTTTGAATGTAACGAATATTGTGCAGTAGTAACAACAGGACAGTGCATCGTGATGAGTACTACTCAGCAGAACTCACAGTGAGTCTCGTGATATTACTGTTTAATGTGGTTCTACTCCTACTGATTTCGTTGAACAGAGAACAATCTAAATATATATGTTTAAACAGGAGCGAAGCAGTGTGTCAGGCAAATGATGAGTATCAAAGTAGTAAGCATGGGTTTGGGATAATTGTATCATGAAATATCGTTATATTTCATTTAATGCATTCTGCATAATTTGTATAATGTTATACAGACCGAGTCGTGTATGAAAACTGGTTTATAACAGAGAAGTCAACATCCAACAGGAAAGGTGAAGTTATTCTGTGTTCTTTTCCATGCTAGATTATAACAGACTATATGTATATATTTATATATAATGCTCTATTTGTTTATCAAAGTGTACAATCCAATTAATGATCTATTCTATTATGATCTTTTTATTCAGAAACCGCATTATCGAGTCTTTCGAAACCGACTATAGGAAACATTCCTGAAATCAACGGAATGGCAAACCGTTCTTCTATGAATAGAAAGGTAACACTTGACTGTACACATATGACATTTTTATATATAAATAAAATCAAATTGATAGAAGACAACATATATAAACGTAATAACCGCTGGGTTCCCAGCTATATGGGTGACCTGCAAGCTCGTGTCGTAGCGACCAAAAAATTGTCGATAACGACTCTAGCCATTTTTCGTGAAACTTTAAGAACTCCATCTTTGTGATATTTGTTTAATATATCGGCCTAAAATTGTATTCATTTTACAATCATTGATTGAAAACGTTGTTTACGCAAGTGTCCATGGGTGTTTACATATATTAATTGAACGGTAAATAAAATGTTAAGAGGATCCAATATGATATGTTGTTGGCAACTTGAAAGAGTCGCTTCGACGAGATGTCCGTCATAATTGATCACGTGATCTAGCATCATGGGAAAGTTGTCATATGACACTCGTTCATTCATAAAAAACTATATTTTAAACAACAATTTTATCACTCAATCAGGGCTTGCTATGATGAATTATCAAAGAAATGGATGAACACTGATGGATTAACTCACTGCCACTATTCATCCACCTAGTTAACGAGATAATAAGTGCAAGCGCTATATAAATTCATGATAAATTCATCGCGCCTCAAGAAACATCATCATAGCAATTATCAATAGAACCCAGCGTGATGCAGTCTTGTTTTTTTTGTTGGGCTGATAATTTACTTGTCCTCAGGTCCAGTACACCAGCGTTGTATTTGCTGAAGGTGGGGAGGGAGGAGTTCCCGATCAGATTGTAATACACCGAAAAGAAAAGCCAACAGAGTATGCTCAAATAGACGTCACAGCGCTAGGGCCCAGAGCCAAGGAGGAATAAGGTTTACTTGTATTTCAAACAATCAAGTAATGACTTGTGCATATAGAATTATGATATATAACAGTTCCATTTAATATTTGATAGACTTACATCTGAACAAGAGTTTGATCCAAATGTGATGTAATTAACAGCAGTATATTCAATAGATTAAATGCCACATTGTCTTTCTATCATCAGTGATCGCAACTAAGCTTGCTAGGGCACAATTATATATGGTTATTTATATTACGTCAGATGGTGCTTTTAGTGAAATATTTAAACGTTTTCATTCTGATAAATGCATGTACAAGTCAATTGCGTCAATTATGTAAATAGAAATCAATTATATTCGTTCAACCATAATATTGTTCCGAGTCATTTTGACTGAAAGTTTGGCAGCCTATCCTGTTGGATTTAACTGTCATCTTGATGCGGAACAAGTCATTATTTGTTTACAACTCCATAGCCTGCTTGTACTCTGGCCGACATGAGATATAATCCAGCAAGTTCCATATTTTTCACCAGCACAGACGATGTTCTGAGAGTTAAAACAATTGGTCGATCAAATGCATGGCTAACTGCCACTGCAGAACCCCCCGTCTGCCGATCCTAGCGTAAGGGATATGTGGTCGTTGTTTTCTTGGTCTGAGCACTCTTTGGGTGATAATTTGTGATTTCATCTTGTCCTGTTTCTCCTGCTGGTACATGAGCACATCGAACATGAGCAGCTCAGCGCATCCGGCCACGCAGGTTTTCAGCTCACGCTCGGTATTCTGCGACCACGTGCAAATGTCTGTACACATAGCGTTGAATCTCTTCTCTGTCGGGCTTTCGAGGGTGGCCCAGACTCCCGCAAATAGCATAATCACAAGAACCGCAATCATAGTCATCTGTAATTAATAGGTACACCCTTAACACACAAAATTCACACTTTTAGATGAGACTTTTTGGTCATTTCATCATAGTCTACGCCCCTGAAGATGCATTAGCCGAGTATGCTTTCAACGATCTTGGGTTATGACTGTATTCAATCCTTAAAACAAACATGCCGTCGGAAGAAAGCATCGGAATTAAGGAATGATACAATTATGACAAATCAATTAGTCGAGCGGAGATAACCTTAAAATAGGTAAATGTTTAAGATTGCTCAAATGTGAAAAATAAATGGGAAATAATGTTGATCTTATAAAAGTGAGGTTTATAAGTATGTGGAAGAACATAATAGCCCCATTATTCCTATATGAAAGGAAGCAATGAAAGGAAGGAATAATCTGCTATTGTCTTATTTTGAACATTGTGCTAAATAAGTCTGTTGTAAAGAACGACTACCACAACATGCTACAAGCTTAACATATTAGAACAAGGATTTGGAAAAGCCCAAACTAACAGACACGGATTCTAAATTGTTAATTTCAGAACAATCACGATAGCCAATGTCACTACGAAGGTAGCAATGGTAGCATGGTAGCCTGCCTTACCTGAAGCGAGCTCCTTCACGATCCTCGGGTCCGTGGAATCAACTTCTATGACTACGTACTTCAATAGTCAGTGGTTCGTGGGAGCCGACTCTTAAAACAATATTCCAACAATCAGCAATTCCCGGAATAAGTTTGAAACGTAAGCTAAATATATGATGAATTACAACGCTCCGTCCTTGTATCTGGCTATCAGCGAAGTGCCAGTGTCTGCTGAGAAATAGAGGATATATAAGCTTGCCCTACTGTCATTAACGGCTTACACGGGACCTGAGAGGGCGGAGTCGATCTGCTTGCCCACACATGTGATCCTATCTACTGATCGCACGGGGAAATCCACCTCAGATAAACTCACCAGGTCACTAGGATTACCATGACGACAAGGGAATTCATTTAGCAGGCCTTCCACACAAATAGATAGCCGGCCAAATATAATAATGTTTATTTGCTATATTAGAAACCTGCTATGACTTGGATCGCGAACAGTACATTGTACAGATGACGCATTGTAATTCATACAGCACAACAGAACACACCTATAAGAGTGTGTACTTTTAATCATAACTGCCCGAACGCGAAAACTGCATATTTAACAATATCAATTTAACAAGTGTGAATTCGGTTTTTTATCATGATTGAGCGTGATCACAATATGATCAGTGATCAGTGATCGCAACATGATGAGTGACCAGTGATCACAACACGATGAATGACCAGCGATCACAATATGATGAGTGATCAGTGATCACAACATAATCACTGATCACTGACAATTTATTGTTATTCAGAACCTCCATGAAATACATCGATTAGGCTTGCCAAAAGCGTGGGTCTTTTGAGTACTTAAAATTATTCTCGACTTAGATGTCTTAGATGTGCTCGTTATGAATCAGATAAATATTTAATTTATTTTATTTTTATACAATAGTTCAGTATATCAAATAAAGTACATTCTCGAATATTCTGTATTCACTTATTTACCAACACATGCTCATGTATTGCCTGCAGCAACTACGCTTATGTAATTGTTTTCCATGACCCTGATATCAACTTTTGTGCTTCTGATTTCGGTGGTCAAGCTCATTAGTTGATTCCAAAAATATAGGAGAAGAGGGGAAGGGAAGCAAACATCAATTAGGCCTTACATAAAGACCCACCACCCCAGTTCGAACCGCTTGAATATCTGCTGACCATGGCATAAGTCCGTTATAGACAATGGTCACTTGTTGATTCTGGTAATCACACGCGGCCTATAGCTAACGGCCTTGTGTGATAAAACCCCTATCAACTCGTGGCCATGCTATAACTAGAACTTAACCATCATACTTTAAAAGCAGGCTTTTACTCATTGTCGGTCCTCTGGAGTACTGTAACACACTCCATATTCAACACGTAGGTATATCGTCTTTGTCTACTAATAACTAATAACTAATAACTAGATAGCGCTAAGATTATTCAAAATTGCATGTTCGAGGCGCAGATAACTGAATGAATTACATTCTATCATATACATGTTTGACTTTTAGTAAGTCGATTCACGGATTGACAGAAAAGCCACAGGGGGTCTATCAGTGTGCAATGTGTTTTTCATGATTGATAAAATGATGGCTGTCGCGCTCCAAAGCAACAGACTGAAACACACGTGATTTGTGACATGCGTCACAAAATAAGGACAGTTCACCACAGCTACACTGTACACTCACGTACTGTTTGAGAGCGCTTGATCAAATTATACGGCTATATGCCACTGAAAAAGCCTCTCCCACCACCTTGCTTATGATATGTTTGGTCAACTTATCCTGGACCCTCTTTGCGTGGATTATTGTGATTTAGTCCTGAATAATAGACTAGGGTACTGTCAAACTTGTTTGACTCTATCGTCCATCTGCAGACTCAGATTCCACCCACCATTACCGGCAGTTGCATTTTGAACGAATCATAGAGATTCAGTAACAAAATAAGCTCGCATGTTCCGTTACGATTTTTTACTGGGGCAGTCCGAATGACAATAGCTTAATTTCTACGTCTTAATTATGTCTTAATTATGCACTACTGTACTGCTACCCATGTTCCCCTTTAATTAATTGGTGACTATATTATCTATGACTATATGTCAACAGAATTCACACAGGTATCAAATTCTTGTCGTTTCGTGATTGTTTATTGGGAATCTTGCTCTTGACTCGAAACAGATCTTACAACATGGTTGGTGATTAATAGTTGTTGTACAGTGTCATTCACCTAAGTTTAAAGTGTTAGACAAGCTCTACACATATATGTATAATTACAAACCGACAGATATATATGCATCGATCAACAGGACGAAATTAAAACTCCTATAGCACACGTACATATTACAATTATCCTGCTTTAGAATTGATTTCGGAGAGAAATATAAGCTAAACACTGTAAACATCACTAATTTCTTACACTAAATATACAACAAATGTAATTCTTAAAAACGTCTGGTAGGTGGAACTAGCGTTGTATTTTTTACCGTTTTTAAACTAAATAACATTACCGTGTGCTCATAATGATGTTGAATATGCTCAGATCACCTCATTTTGTCTAGACACGGAGAACCGGTAATATGCTTGTGTACATGTACATTCCGTGTCACAGTGGTCACGAAAACGCTGAGTTTTCCGTAATCAGAGAAAACAGCTGAAGCCGCTTGTGTTGGATTAATAAATATATAGATCAGCAAGCAGCCGCATCATCTAGGCACTCAATGCAGAATAATTAAATATAAATACGCAGTAATATATGACACATGTTGGATACATCGATACATTTGCTAATTTAAACACAGACATAGAGTAACTAATGCAATGTTACATATGTCTTGCAGGTGATGCTTGTTGTTTTGACATTTTAAATGATATTAATTGTTCAATACACACTCAAAATATATATGTAGGCATACATAAAGGTGTATATATATAGTAGATGATTGTGCTCCAGAGTGACTCTAAAATTAGCATGATCACGCCCACACTATAGATACTTTTGATGTCGTCCTCCACACACCCACTGGTGTTTACATATAATAAACCAATTACATCAATTCTACAGAATTAAAAAATATTTTCTTTTCACGAACATTGATCATGACCCAAATGTTTTTCTTTGTCGTTAACCTTGCCTGCACGCACAATTTCCTCCACAAAAAAGGATCCTTTTGGTTCGTCGTAACCTTCGTATACTACCATGCTTAACATGAACATATTCGAACAACTTTGAATTAAACTTGTATCAACACTGTTGTGAAGTATAACATGCAGTAAACACTTATCGAAGGCCAAACCTATGCTACTTTATAACACTTTCTACAATGACAGTCACAACGTATCTGGGGTCTACTCTATCAAATGTTACGTCACAAGGAGCAATGACGAACCCAGTGGCACAGAGCATGCTCTGTCAGTTAAAACTAACCGTGTTGATACAAACATCTGCTGTATTAAGTTGTGACTTCAGTCATGATGTCATGACGAGTTTGATCTAACTTAGCAGAAAGCGTAAACTAACTGTGTTTTATTACTCACCTGCTGTATTAAGTTGTGACTTGGCAGAAGTCACGCCTTACCAGATATCAAATTTGATATAATATTGCAGGAAATTCAAATTAACTGCGTTGTATTAGTGACATACCATTTTAAATTGTGACTTCAGCAGAAACCATAACATGCTTGATCTTATCTAACAGGAAATTAAAACTAACTGTGTTGTATTGAAGACCTACTGTTTTAAATTGTAACTTCAGCAGAAACTATGACATGACTGATCTAACATTGCAGGAAATGTTAACTAACTGCGTTGTATTGTTGACCTGGCGTATTAAGTTGTGACTTCAGCAGG
>JAXGGS010220743.1:0-15866 GCA_035585475.1 Armandia brevis | reverse complement strand
TAATTGTTTCATTTTTATATGCATCTTCATGGTCATATTTGATAATTTTCAGCCTTGGGGGCACCATATCCTTTATAGAGGTTCTACATCGGAGCTGCGGCTCTCAAATTCTGACCAGTCATCTAGGTAACTGATCAATTAGTTTTCTTCCAAGTATTGATTTCGTCAGTATTGATAGATATAAATTTTGCAATTTATTAAATCTAAGATTCCATTTTAATTTTTAGCCTAAAGATTTGACAACTAATCCTACTAATGCCCAATACGGCAGACGGAGCTAAACTAAATATACAGCAGGTGAGAGCACTATAAGTTCTATGTTTTGATGTCTTTATCTCCTTCCTAACAGAAACATATTTATCTAGTAAAAGGAATAACTGTTGCTGAATGATACATGAATATATTACATGCTAGTCCTATATCATATGAAGACTTAAAGAAATCTGCCTGTCGTTTTTAAAATCGTGGACCATAAAACGATAAATATGAAAGTGATCGCCTTAAAAAACGAAATAATCCAATTTCCTGCACGACAGTTACTTGTCCCCCTTTCCTTAAAATAAAAAAAGACGCTGGTTTTTCACTGAAACCGACCATTTAGTTGATGTAGCTAATACAATCTGGTTTTATTTCAATGCTGTCGATAAATGTTATGTTAAACTGATGGAAATTGTCAATATCTATGCCTCTGGGTCAGGCGGCTTTGTTCAAGAACAAGGGCTAGTTATATTTGATATTCAAGGATTGTTATCTTGTACAACTGAATCCAATATGTTTGCAAAGAAACCTTTCATTGAATCAAATCTAACAGGCAGCGCAAACCGTGCCCTTCGGACCACGAAACTCAACACTTTGATTGACGTGCACAGCCTGTTTCAAGTAAGGCCAGTAACAATTTACTACATCTGCTAAGATATGTTACCACATACATATCCTCCACTTGATGATAATTTGCTTCTTTAAGAATATGTTCCCACAAATTTTGCATTCGCAGTTTCTGGACATGTTTCCTATGAATTTCCAAGTTGGTATTTAAACTGTTTTTTTTTATAATACCTGGTTCGAATTTTAACCATCGGTAGATTTTGGTTATAATGCTCACTGACTGAATTTGTAGCAAGGGTAAATGCATTTTGAAATCAATCGACAAACGGTTTTGTGGTCCAGGTATAGGTATTGACGATCGATCTAAATGTCAATACTCGTTAATCGAGTAAGTCATTTGCTTTTTGTTTTGACAAATATTTAGATTTCATCCCTGGAAAATTAGAAGTTTCCCAAAATGGAAAACAATCATCCTCCGACAGGTAGTAAGGACGATGCATGCATCAACGTAAATTACCCGGCAAACTGGAAACAACGCCTGGAAGAACTAAATCAGACCGATTCGTCATCAAAACGAAGCAACTTACCATTTTCAAATGATAATCCACCCACTGTACTTCCTTCGTTTGAGGCCTGTCTTCAGTGTTTAGGCGCATTTCACTTTTGCGGTTGTACAGCATGTCAAGCAAACGCCTCCAAATTAGCTGGAGAAATTCATCCCTTTATCAAAAGATGGAAAGAATGTTTTGGAATCCCTGAAAATCAAGTTCCCCCCAAACTTCATTTAACACTTGTTTCTAAGCATACACAGACCGAAGTAATTCAAAATGAATTAAAGCCTGAGACGGTCAAAGATGGTCATGAACATTCAACTTTGAATTACACTACTGATCAGAGTCAAATAGAAAGCTATCATGATAGTAAGCCTGCAAAAGGAGTTCAATTTCTGAAAGCTGCAAGTAAATCACTTGAAAAAAGTTCACTGATTTCCTACTTCGGGGAGAAACTTGACAAAAAAGGTTTTAGAAGTTTCAAATATATTGATACCTTTGCGTCATTTGAAAGAACCCTTCTTTGTTCCCCTTTGGAGGTGAAGCAACAAGAAATGCTTACTTCAGGAATATTAACAATTTTACGACTGGGGTTTAGTTTTGATATGCCAATCAAAACAAAGCGCTCGGTACGGCAGCAGGATGTACGAGCAGCATTCACACAAAGTCTGACATTGAAGCCAGTAGATGGTCCTGTTCATATAATGGATCTGGTTCATGCGTGTTATATTAGATCGGCTTACTGTTTACGCCCAAAAATTGTTGATAGTTTATATCGGTCTGGACTTGCTTTACCCCTGGTAGTAAAATCTGAAGATGATGGACACATGTTTTTGTCCTGGGGTTTATCAAACATCACACTTCAACTTCCAATATCAGAAGGCTTGCAGCACGAGAAACGACCGATTGCCTTAACGGGATGTAAGCCAGTTATTGTAGGTGCAATCAGGTTTGGCAAAACTATCTCGAAGTCGAAAATAATCAACATGCTACTGAGTGATACGGGGAACAATCATGACATATTCTATCACCGAGATTGCTCAAATGGTCGGTCGAAGAGAAAAATATCGAACGGGTCAATAGAGGCTTCAGTGTATGCTGAAAAGGTTGGTCGTAACCAGAGTGTTTCGGAGCGCACACATCATACAGTCTTGATCTGTAACATGAGAGGAGACGCACTGCAATATTCTGATATGGCACAGTCTTTGATTTCTACTTCTAGTATTTTGATTTTCTTCGTTGAGTACGATCGGCTGGCAGAAATTTTAGGTTCAGCCCAAGCAATGGGCAGAGAAAATAATTTCCTTATCACACTGTGTAAAAATGGCAGCTTGCACGATCCCAGCGAAAGCGACATACAGAACCTTGAGAACCATAGGATGAATAATCGTGTATATCTGGTCAGGGGAAGTAGCACGGGGGATTGCGTTCACGATATCAGACAGAGTTTGGGCAAACTGTTGACAGGGTGCAAAGGCATCGACTGGTCAGCATTTATTGATCACTTTCGCGCAAAAGGTGTAACGATCGAAGCTGATAAGGTGAACCAAATGCTGGAAAACCCACTGTTGGCTTATCAAAAGACAGTAAAAGTTGAGGATGCTAAATCGGAGATGCACTTACGTAAAGTTGCAATATTTCTTATTGAACAAAGCAGGATTTTACTTGATTCTGATCTTAGTGGCATGTTATTACATCGATTAGCCTTTGAGCCATCCGTCACCAACTTCAATGTGATATTTCAAGAACTTGCTAAAATCGTCACCCAGAATGTAAGTCCAAAAGTTGATGCAAAATATCGTGAAGGAGCTCTGGCGGTTGGCAGCCAGTATCTTCAACAAGGCTTCAATCTTAACATTTGTGACCGGCAAAATGTAAAAAGCCATGAGACCTCAATTTCCTGGTTTAAGGATATTTTCAAAACTACATTCGGGCCATTATCCAAATTCCTAGTAGTATCCTTGTTGTCAGTCTCATCCTCAAGTATAAGTGTTATACTAAAATGTATGTTTGGTGTTGACATAACAGAACCATTTTCGCAAAATAGAGGACTAAACATGAAACTGCTAGCGCTCCCAAAGCAAGTGTTGCAATGCGAGTTCATTCTATTGCTATAAGTTGAAGATTTAGATATCGAAGAAAGCGGAGCGTTCAGCTCAGCCAGTTCTGCCTTTATTGAGTTCATAACAGTGCTGTCTAACTGCATAATCATCGGCTCTGATGGAGAGTCTTTGGGTGAAATATTTTCAATTTTGTGCCAATGCATCAAAAACATTCTGAAACACATTAACTCAGAGACAGGTAAAGTCGATAAAACATTAATTTTGTCATTGCAACAAAGCATTTCTGCAATGCAAGGAAACGAAAAGCTTCTTGGGGCCCAGACAACTTTATTTCAAGACCTCATACAATACACAAAAGATCAAACCAAACTCGAGCACATAAAAGGCATAGAATCTCTCAAAGACATCATTAACTTTGAGGAAAAACACAGTATGTTTTGGTTACCAGATCCATGGGTATGTTCGGCGACTGGATCTTATATTAACCCTGAATACGGGCAAAGGGCTCAGACCGTTCGATCTTATTTGCTGGAGCACCTTGGTACACAACACCCTGTGAACTTGAAACAGATACAACTAGCATTCAATTGTTTCCAGAACTCTTTGCAGCAAAAAAATGTCATCTGGACAGATGAATCCGTCGATGACAATCTCGATTACACGGCTGAACTGTATGATGAAATATGGATTTACTTTAATCAGCTTAATCACAATGTGGCGAATGTGGAAAACGCCTTAGTCTCAAAATTGAGGCCATATGACGAAATCATGCTAAAACACATAGAAAGGGCGTCTCATATTCTTGATCGTCCTAAAACGTTATCAGGCAGATCAGTTGTCAAAAGTAGAATGCATTCAAGGGCTGAATTACAAGCTGATTACATTAAGTTTGAGAGATTTCAAAGGGATGAAATTTTAGGGGCTAAACGGGATTTGGTTCGTTCATTTTCTACTCTGCCGCCTCCAACTCATTGTAAAATAACCAATCTTTCAAAAGCACTTCAATCAGGTTTGGTTATGGAGACCGGTACAACTCTCAAAACAATCGTTGAACAGGTTCTCTTTACTGAGATTCCCAAACTGCCGGAACAGGATATTATTATTGAACTTCAAAAAGCCTTTGTGGTTAACAAAGATACCATCGTTTCTGAGATTCAAGACTTCCGTCGAAGGTTTAGCGAGGCAGAACATCAACCAATTCTCCATGTCATGGCAGGAAAAAGATATAAAATGGATAAGGGCTCTATAAAATTCCACATCAACCATCTTCTGTCTAGTATTGAGCAGATCCACCAAATCTATAAATCCGAGCTAGAGATGTGTGCTCATCCTTGCTTGAATTCGTTGACATCACGAGTATACATTACAACTCAAGCTCATTTTACATTTTTCAAAAAACGGTTTGCTACCTTTTTCAAAATAGGTGGCCAGTTTGAGGCAAAAGTGATAACCTACAGCTTCCTGCTTTTCTTGAAACAATTGTTACAGAAGAAAAACATCGGTAACATTCTAGCCTCAATATTCAAAGACCACAGTGAATTACAACAACTACCATTCCTTCCTTTTGCCACACGATGGAAGCTGGGTCTACATATGATATTAGTTAGGAATTTAGTTCCAAAGGGACGTCAGATGGTTCAGTCATTCATTCAGGGTAGCATCAGCTCTAAATTCGACCTTCTTCGTGAGATATATACACATGCTTGCAAGCATACAAACGTTGAGCAACTCCAGTTGCTTGCATCGGATCTTAAGATATATACACTTGGTTATTTTCAACGCAAATTAGCAGTGCTACATACAAAAGACTCGGATGATCGGAAAAAATTTATTCGCGATATTTCTAAAGAGGCAAAACAGATTTCCGAAGAGTTAAGGACCCTGAAAGAGAAAATGAAAAGCGGTTCTCAAAATGTTAAATCAGACATCAAAGTACTCGTTCAAGATAACTATAAGTTAGCTGACCTGGAAGTAAAAGATTATGAAATCGCACTTGATGAAATGACAAGTGATTTACCTAATTTCATCAAAGAATGTAATGCCTGGTTTGCTGGTGGTTTTACTTCGATTCCTTATTCTGTCCTACACAAAGTCTGGGGGTGTCCGGTATGTTGCATGGTTTGTAACGAGCCTTGCATGTTAAGCTTTGATCACAATGGTCCCCATGAAGCGATGGTTCATAAACCAGGCATAATGTTTCGACACAAAGTGAACAACCATGTTAATCTACCTTCTGTTTGTACAGCCATAAGAGAAAGCGGTAACACATACAATGAAGAACCACAATCATGTATGACCTTGTATAAATCATGTCATGGAAATGATGAGAGGAAAATCAAAAGTTGGTTGTTTAGAGAAAATTTTGAAATAGTCTGGCTATATATTTTACAAAATGACTCAAATTGGTTGAAAGGCAACAACATCCAAAAGCTCCATGTCAGTCGAGAGATAACTCATTCTGAAGTTATTGAATTCATTAACAGCCTTGCTCCTGGAGAAACATTTCATCAGAAACTGTAGGTATTGAGCCAGTTTATTGCTCAGATGAGATAACAGGAGATAACCGTTTAGTCACAAAGTCATATTCTCGATCGATTTACCGAGGTGAGATGGTTGGGACTCTTGTTAGCTTTTCCGTCAATGTTATACAGTAGTCATTATTTCACAAAAGGACGGCGATTCGTTAATTTGTTATGAGAGTGTTTCGTTTGAATCTGCAAATGTGATTCAGTTATATTCTGACATTTGTATTTGAGTATAGGTCGCGTTAAGTTATTCTTGTTAAATTCTATTATTTAGTGTCGCACTTTTTAGACGGCACCACTTCTAAGAAACCTATATTTGCATACACTGTGTTGTTGAATTAAGGAAAGTGTGTCAAATGTTGTAAGTGGGCCAACGAGTCTGCAATCTAACACCATTAACTGTAAACATCTGTATATGTTAAGGTTGATCTTATGTTATGAAACAACCCTGAATTAGATTTAAACGATTCGAATATTGCCATGTATTCCCTAATAAAGTTCTAAACTGATACGACTGTCAAATTATTGCCCCATCCCTGCTTTTCAAAATGTTGATAGGGCATCAGAGGGTCAGGTATAAGTTATTGCCAAAATTATGTGGAAGACAATTCGCGTGCTCGTAATATTAATAATTGTAATTTATGTTGTCGGCGTCAAATTTATCAAAAACTCTAGTCTATAATTAAATTATAAAAGCACATTAGATAAATTTGCTAAATAGTCGCTTATTTTAAATAGTCAACCAATGGCATCTGGACCAAATATGAATTCAGATGGAAGTGAGAAGGACATCGACTTTCCTCTTTTGGGCTCAATTCGGATGACAAATGTAGCTGATAGAGCTCGATTATTCGAAAATTCCGGTAGGTGACACAGATTGTGATTTTAGTTTATGTTAAACATCTATTCAGTATGGATGGTTTCTACAGTGGATCCCTTCGACACAATTACAATTTTACATTTGATCTTATGGCCTTATCATTGTAGGTGCATTGACACCGCCCGACCCGTCTGCTTCAGGCAACAAACAAAAACCAACTACAAAAATCCCCAAAGGGTCCAAACAAAAGTTTTCGGCTGAAACACCGCCTCTTCGTCCAATTCAACATCCACCTAAACCGCAGCACTACCAGCCCAGGCAAGACTATGTTAATGTTAGTGGAGGAAGTGAACAATATCAATCAGGTATAAATTCTGTACTTTGGGTCATTCCACCACCAGGGGGATGGTGAATTCAATGGATAAATTCAAAGGACACATATAATCTAGCAATATCATTATCTTTTGCAGCATTATCCAAGCCGTCTTATCAGAATCCTAGTAATGAGTATTTGGTACCATCAAAATCAAATACGATAGACAAAGGTACAATTGGTAAGCATTCTCGATTGTCTCCAGTGATAGCAATTATAGATATAAGTCTCTTTAATTCAAACTGAAAGTGAAACATATGCAGTAGGCTAGAAACCCATGCATCCATTCGACCAATCACATCTAAAATGGTTTGCAATAATTCATATAGTACGAGTTATTCTAATCAGTTAGTTTTGCAATAATATACAGCTTGTGAGTTTCATTATGGCTGTCATGATGTGTATGTAAACATTGCTACTGTTATATTTTTATAACAATATAAATAGATCAGGGTCAGCCTGGATGTGCGCTGCTCACAGAATTGATATCACGATAGGACACTATTAATATTTGTTAAAATATTTTGTCAAAAGAATAACATATATACACATGTATTCTTCAGAAACCGAACACTTATATGAGACTATTGACTATGAAGAACCAGAATGTATGATAAATAAGATGATTAAAAGCAAGAGGGATAGTCCAATACCTAGTGCAGGTAATTTCAGTTTTAAGAAGTTTCATGTATGTTTCTCCTGTGCTAATCACACTCTGCGTTTAATTTCCTCTTTCAAAATAACTCGATTTAAGTATGTACCACTTATCTCTTATAGATTTGGTTTCATCATCAAACGTAGGTCAGAAGAAAAGGGATGATATGGAGGATGAAGACACAATACCTGCATCAATGAATGAATCATTAAGAGATTATGCGGTTGATGAGAATTTGGTTCTACAAGTTACTTCGTATTTGGATGAAATACAGGACGAATTGAACACAGACAGTCAAAATTGTATTCCTATCAGTAGGTCAAATTTCAAGTTATTTTTTAAAGCTATTTTGCAGTGTGATTTTACCCGTGAAAAAAAGAATGAACAACTTTCGAAATTTAAAATCAAATCAATTCTGGCTATGAAAAACTTTTCAAACGTATACAACTTTAAGCAAATATATGGTTGGGCTAATAATCAAAGTATACCCAAAGATCGAACTCCTCAGGTCCAGCCACATGGCGACGGTGTTTTCCAAGAGGGTTTAGACTGCCCTTACCCTTCTTTAAACTATCATAAAAATCCAAACCAACACTACAATATCCCCGCGATGGACATACAAAGACTATTTGAAGGAGTTGGGCTTACACACAAAAAGATCAGTCAGCTCAGTCTCTTTTCGGCCATGAAATTTAATCTCAATTCACCTTCTGCCATTGATTTCTACAAGCAATATCTTCAGCGTTTGATAATGCTGGACTATCGTGTCCGTGATGAACTTCCAATGCAGCTTGCAATGCCTGGCGTTGAAACAAAAAAAGAAAAAAGAAAAAGTCTTACTTCAGCCTTCAAGGGCCCTGCATCAACAACCTCATCCAGCTTCCACCCAATGGATGTATTTCTAGCAATTTTTCTATGCTGCAATCCAGTCTTGAGGCAAGTTATTGTCCAGAAACTTTTTCTTTGTAAATTGGCAATTCCGTTAATCATGCCAAAAAACAAACTGTGTGAGTCTGCTTTCTTTTTGTGGGCTTTTCGAGGAGTTGTTGCTGAGTGGCGGGAAAATAACAAGGCTCAGGAAAAGTGTCTAGCAAATGTCCCAATGACAGTTGTGTCAATGATTCGCTTCGGTGAGAATTTCAAATCAAAGTCATCCATTTTGAACAATGTTCTTGCAAAAGGAACTCATTCTATATTTTACCATCGTGATGGGCCACTAGGAAAATCTAGACGTTGTCTTACAAATGGAATGATTGAAGCAGCATTCTTTCTACCTTCTGGAAAGCAAGATGATATTTTGTCGAATGTCAGTATATTCTTCAACTTGAGAGGAGATTCTCTTGATTGGCCGCAGCAACTTTCTGTTCTTAGCAAGGTGTCTCATATCATAATTGTCCTCGTGGATGTAGCATCCTTTTCCGACGAATATGTTGCATGTGGATTTCGAAAGCTTTTCGACTACAAAAGTTTTGTTCACTTGTTGATATCCGTTGGCCGAAATGAAAGAAATTTGGATGCACACATCAATGTCATAGACACGATAATACAAGATGTCCCGAGAGATAGAATATCATTTACAGTTCTGAAAGAGGGAGACATGAACGAAGCTGAAGAAAGACAGACAATCATCGACATAATTCGGGAGGCAGTTCCGTCTGGGTCCAAATATTCTTTGACTGAAATCGCAAAAGTAGCTAGCTCCAATATTTTTGTGCCAGATGAAAATGATATGATAGCAAGTAAGCAAAGTGCGGAACAGTTTTCTGCAGAAATATTCCAAATTGAAAAACCTAAACTTTCGATATTGCCTCTTCAAGGAGACCCTTGGCGACAGATTGTAAAAATTGAACGGACAGCTGGTAGAAGTGGCCAGGGAAAACGTACTAAAGAGTCCGTAGAAAGATATAAGCAATCCTTGATAGAGCAAAGGAAAATACAGCAGAAATTGCTTCTGAAATGTGCCCCATGCTTGTCATCATTCATAAACAGATTATCCCATCTCAATGTAGATATCACAGCGTTGGAAACTTTGCTCCGATGGTACAAGTTTTACTTCGATAGTCATTCGAGAGAGGTATTACCTAAACTTGTTAAAGAGTTAAATGAGTGCTATGAGAGTCACAATAAAGCAAAGAAGAAAAGAGCTAAAGAAGGAGAGCTAAAAACCATCACCTCACGCATATCGCAAATAGAACAAAGAATTGATGATGAATCAATCGGACTTGAACATGTATGGAGAGAGCTGGGGCAGATTTACGAGGCTCAGGTTGGCCCCCCTCAGACTACGTTTGCACCGCTGAAAGTGAATATTCTGTTGGATATTGCAGTCGCGATTTTACTGTCTGGGCAGCCATTCGAAGTTATGAATGGAGACGGTGAACAGTCAAATATACCCCTGGAATGGGTTCGAGCTGTTCTCGGTCATTTGGCAAATAGTGTTGGGGATAAGAAAGTTTTTATTCTATCGATTTTGGGTATCCAAAGTTCGGGAAAGTCAACCTTACTTAATTCTATGTTTGGCATTCAGTTTGCAGTTAGTGCTGGTCGATGTACCCGAGGCATTTTTATGCAATTGATTGAAACATCTTGCTCCAAATTTGACTATATCATAGTTATAGACACTGAAGGTCTTCGTTCAAACGAAATGAAATACAAAAATATCAAAAACCACGACAACGAATTAGCAACCGTTTCTATCGGTTTAGGTGATGTAACAATTGTAAACATCAAGGGCGAAAATAATCATGACATCGAAGAGGTTTTACAAATTGCTGTTCAAGCATTTCTTAGAATGAAAGCTGTTTACCCAAAGATCCAGTTGCACCAGAGGTGTGTTTTTGTACATCAGAATGTTGCAGCAACAAATGCGCATGAAAAACTGATGCAGGGTAGAAAGAAATTGATGGATTCACTTGATACTATTACAGCAAATGCAGCTATTCAGGAGGGTCTCGTTGCAATAAATCAATTCAGTGATGTTATTCAATTTGACATGACGAAAGATGTTTCCTATTTCCCCGATCTATGGATTGGCAGTCCTCCAATGGCCCATGTCAACCCAGAGTATACAGACGCGGTGAGGGAAATAAAATCCCATATATTCGATGAATATGCTGCAAATTTAAAGTCTGTTTTGAAAGTGTCTGAGTTCAAAGAAAGATTAAAAGATTTATGGAAAGCCATAATTTCCGACAATTTTGTGTACAATTTTCGTAATCATTTAGAGATTAAATGCTACTCTGAAATGGAATCATTTTACAACACCCTGTGCTGGGATTTTGACAAAGAGTGGAATAAGCTGCTGCAAGATTTAGAAAAACTCATTTTAAAAGCCAAAGCAGTTGATGATATTAAAAAAAAATTACAAGGCAGCAGGGCATCAGTTAACCCACACAAAAGCGGAATTTCAAAAGCGTTATTTAGAAAAGCTTAATGAATTCTTCGAAAACCATGATCAGAGAACAATTGTTGAGCAATGGCGAGAAAGTATATGTCGAAAATTTCAAAATTTGTTGGACGAAAATCTGTATCATGCATCTGAATATCTCCGAAAGACCTCAACAGATGCACAACTATCACACAAAGAAGGTGAAACAAAAAAGTTATTTGAAGAAAAGCTTCGACAAATGGCTTCTAAGTTGGGTAAGGGACACAAGTCGGGAGAAGCTATTTCACCCAAACGGCAAAACGACATTTTTACGCATGAATTTAATAAAATGATGCAGGAATTTAGCAAAGAGTTAACAGATGAAAACATTGATTTCGAGTTAGATATCGAAAGAGCCCTGATGGAGGTGATATCAGATAGTTGGCACGCTTATATAAGCGAACCCATGCAAACACCAAACATGGGGAAATTTGCTTTGAAAGACTTACAAATGGTTACTTTCTATATACCTGGCGATATAAGCATTTGGAGAGTCGAAGATGACGACAAATATAAAGAATTTGTGCAAAGAATTACACAAAAGTTTGCTGTCGTAATCGTCCAAACGGTGCAAAGTAGCCTTGCAAGCATGACTGGAAAATTCCGATCAGCAAATGCCTCACTTGTTTTCAGGGCTCTCTACCCACATTATCAAGAATTCAATGGCAATGGTGACTTTACCATCACCCCATCTGGCATGTGTAGGATTTATGCTGTAGTTTTTCATCACACTGTTGAAGTCATGATGCAGCAACATGCGAAATACAATGAAAAGTATGGTATAATGGCCCAATTGGAAAATTATCGATCGACAGCTCGGGAACTATTTCAAATGGAAATTCGTGATTGTTGTCAGGAGGAAGTTGCTGCCTTTTTGTTTTGTGAATGCTTGAAAACTAACATTTCGCGTCTTGTAAAGAGAAAGCTCTATGACACTGTCTGTGAAGACATAAAGAGGCACTTCAATGGGAAGTTCCAACTACTTGCAGCTGTTCTCGAAGATCTGGCAGATCGAGATGATGCTAATGAATTCATAGAGTATTTACGTAATCCTCGCAATTATGCGTTAAAATGGCTTGGATATTTTACAGACATGCTTTTCAAAGCAGATAAAGAAAAACCAAAAAAGGGTTTCTTTGCTAAGATAGGAAATATGGTCCAAAAAGCTTTGTCATCAAACCCGGGAACGACTGGAAATGAGAGTGGGTTTATTCTATATGTGAAAAACATAACTGAGGGTTTCGTAAATGGGGCACAACGAGACATAGAAAACACACGGGGTAATGATATCAATCATTGGTTGACAAGTTTTTGCGAAACAACCAATGAGTTCGAAGCTCTGGATCTTGAGCAAGTAAAGAAAGCAGGTGTGAAAAACGTAGACAATTTTACCAAATCAATATTAAAAGATATTGCCGGCATCAAGGAAACAATCATCAAAGAATACAAGGGGTATGATTCAAATTCTTACCACTGGGGTGGTGATACAAAACCACACAAACTTGTGTTAGACAAGTTATGGGGGTGTACCAAGTCTTGTCCTCTTTGTGATGAGCCATGTCAAATCACGAATGCTAATCATACAGACGAATTCAAACACCGTTGTATTCAGCACAAACCCGAAGGTTTGAACATGCGAGTATGGAGAGATTCGAGAAAACTCGTGACAGAAGCGTGCTCTTTTAGTATCACAACTGACGATGAATTTGGATGCAGGCCGTGTACTGTGACCGAAAGATGCACAAAGTGTCCGGCAGAAAATGCAGGTCAGGCCGTTTTTCATCCATATAAGGAATACGCACAATACACGATAAATTGGGAAATTGAATCAAGCGGAACAGCTGACAATTTTAAATATTGGCAATATGTCATGGTCAAGATAAATAAAAGGCTTGCAGAGCAGCTCAAATGTAAGCCAGCTGATATTCCAAAATCATGGCTGAGCATCACGAATGCTGAGGCTATAGTAAGTTTAAAAGAAATATTTTCGCTCTCCAAAGTTTGAATTCGAGGCTGACATGTTGACAATTAAACCTTAAACTACCGCTTTTTTGGTTCTTTCATTTTCATATTTTGGCCCTTTCATTGTTCACAACCCAATAATCAAGGCAATTCCAACTTAAATGCAACCATTGAAAATTGTCTTGCAAACATTTATTGACATTATACATCCCTGGTAGAACTTTGTATTGTTTCCTTGTCCATGTTTTCCGTCAGCTTATTCCGTTAGTTATCCCATATGCTGTGGACAATTGGCTATAAGTATCCTATTTGTAAATGTATGACGTTTTGTAGTTTTTGAATACCATGTGTGACATGGTACCCCGTTATAGCACTTCAAGTACGAGGATATAATGATATATATAGCGTATAACTTTTTCTGCTTTCGGTTTGTTAGAATCAAAATGATAACCACACACTGGCAAACACTAATATAACTGTTCGCAGATGGCTAGATTGCCCAAGTGGCGACATATTTTGCTATACCGTACTACAACGCGGCTCTTTTCTTGTAGATGTTTATTTTTTAGACGGGCCTCCAATTGTATTTGCGTTTGTATAAAAACTAAGTTCTTGATAATATAGCAGTAGGACTAAACACTCCTACATCTGCTATCTATGAACCGGACTATTGTCAGATTTAATTTCATGTAAAAACTCTAGTTAAATTATTATTAACAAAGTTTCAGCGTGTAGATAACAAATTTTGAAGCAATGTGTGGCTGTGTGATTGTAAATATCAATGATGGATCGACTTTTTTAACGCTAATTATTTTGTACATAATTTCTATCATTTTTTGTAAATTTAGTCAAGTAATATGACAAAATATCATCTTTTTAATCAGGATCGTATAAAGCAATATAGTGGTTGGTCAGTTTAATTGTTTTTATTTCATTCCAAAGTGACACGCTATGGTTAGATCAGATGGAGTTGTAAATTATACATATTATGCCAAGCTTTGTATGCCTTGGCCTAATTAAGAACTAAATAAATGCGCTTTTTAAACTCCAAATCGTACCATCTGGACCCGCTGTATTGTTAAATAATTGCTGAATGAAACACATTAATGGTCATCAATTTCAAAAGTCTATCATAGGAGTCGTTGCACTAATGATCTTTCCCTAATAAATACGATTTGTATAACTAAACTAAAAGATCGTTGAAATTCTTATTTCCGAACTCCATATGTCATCACAAGTCACACATCATCGCTGCCTGACCCCATAAGAAGAACGCCACAAAAGAAGTGCACAGTGTGCCGGCCTCACATTCATGTATTTGCTCTCAGGCTGCCACGCGAGGCTTGCTAGACAACTACGCCTACTCCTTCCCACAAGAATGTTACAACAACAAGACCAGGTGAGACGGGCGGACACATTCTAATTAGCTCCTTTAAATCTAATTAAGGAACCCACAACGACACTAAAGTATATGAATTTGTAGATTATTCTATATTTTATTGGTTTAGGACAACTTCATCATACCAACAATAGTTTTGGAACATTACAGGCAATTTAAAAATGGTTGTCATGAATGCCCTATTGACGTTTCTACTCTAGGTTAGAGCCAAGCTGATAAAGGGAGACTCCGCTGTTGATATATGATCAGGGGCTCTCACTCATATTTTTTAAATATTCATAAAAAAATTATTAGAAACCCACGAAATGATGTTTACTCATCAAGTTAATTAAAAAATATGTAACTTTTGAATTTCAATTTTTAAAATAATTGTTCTTAATTTTCAGGCAGTAACTCATTTTAAATTTAGCAGCTAGCATAAAAAATTGTTGGCAGCTAAAAAAAAAAAAAAAAAAATGGTAGCTGAACAGCCCCTTAAAATATTGGAAACATGCAGGCATATATCAGCAAAGATACATTTGTCCCCTTGAATATTTCACTTATTGTGTTGGATTCAATATATCATACAGCAGGTCTGGTATAATTACTTGCTCTATAATCTAGTCTCTTTCATTGGTTATTGCGCCAATTTATTTCATGATTAAGGCTAACAATTTCTTATTTGGCTACAGAACAGCTATCATGATCAATGATAAAAACTGGCAGCAGAGAAGATAGATGTACTGATAATGATGGATTTTGGCAGCTGCCAACCAAGTACATAAGATTTCATTGATTATGGTGAGAATAACAAAACAAAACTGTAAAGGCCTATACTAAGAAGAATATTTGACTTTTTATTTTTCCCTTGACGTTAGAAGCTTCTCGGCCAATCCACGGTAGACGGTTCGATAATGTGAAAATGTGTGTGATAGTTGACGCATATCCACAGGACAAGTCTGTTTGTCCCAATTTTTTTTTTGAAATCTGCGTATGGGTAGCGCGCAGAAAGACTTTTATTTTTTTTTAAATTTCAGTCTGGAAATGTCTTTTTTGTAGCTATTTACGTCAAAAATTGGCCTGTTTTAGGCCGTTTTTCACGTTTTTTTTTGCAAGTTGATGAGTTTGCATCATCATATTTCCGCGGTTGTTTGTTCAAACATTCCCAAATTTTGGCCGACTGTTACACAACACTTTAGCTTCATTCTCTTTAAAATTTAGTTGTGGTATCTCACACCACTCCGTTTTTATGGGCGTTTTACCGAGCGTGCCTACGTTTTGAAATTT
>JAXGGS010220632.1:0-15867 GCA_035585475.1 Armandia brevis | reverse complement strand
TGATTGAGGTGATGGTGGTGTAGAGACGGACGGAGGAGAGGGTAGTGGGCTCGACAGAGCAGATGGAGAAGATGACGTCGGTTGAAATGTTTGTCCATTAGACCAGCAATTCACTGATCCCGAATAGACCACCGCTGCTGCTCCAGCTAGCTGGTTACTTTGGCGAGATTTAGCTAAAAATCAAAGTTTGAAAAATATCGGCTTTTAATGGAAACTTCCCCCATAAGTCGCACCTCGGTTGTGTGAAAGCTGTGTCGGGCTTCCGTGGCGACTTCAAAGGGTTGCCGGTCGACAAAACCTGTCACAAACAGTGTCCTTCCGTTTAGAACTGGTTCTAATTTGCCATGAGCCCTATGACACGAAACGTTGTTACATGAACATGTATACCCCACTAATACACAGTGGGTTTTCGTACTATTAAACTGATCCATCGTAATGATGACGCTGTGTTCCTTCTAAAGCGATCCTCGTTCTAACTTGCTCCCATATTCCCCATTTGGTTTTGTGTTAAATAATTATAGGCAAATGTCACCTAGCCCCAAGGTCCTCCCCCTCGGAAAGTGCTCTATGCTGATATTCAGGAGTGTCCCATATGGGGTAATGTGACCGTACATAACAAATAGGCCTAACCACCAACTCCTCCCTCTATTAACGAACGAATAGGATTTGTATGGGACGGTACGCGTTTAGGCCTTTCCTAGTAACTTCTTACTTCCGCAATGTCAACATTGATTTAGACACGATTTAGATGATTCGCATTGATTGAATGATACATTTATATTAACATATTTCAGGTAGACCAAGATGTGGTTATGATGAGTAGCTCGGATGTTGGTGCTGAACGTGGATGCAAACGTGTGAAAACAGGAGACCATCAACAAGAAGAGCTGGACGGCGGCTTAGATGATTCTGAAGTTATTTGTTTGGAGAGGTGTCCAGAATGCGGACAGTTTTTAGAAAATGCCATTAAATTCCACGGGGACAGTCGTGATTATGTGAGTTCCTGTCGAACATTTCTCTTGATTGATTTGATGAAATACTGTTCAATCATGTCCGTCATTCTTACACATACACATACATTTACAACACTGTAAAATACATTATACATAGTTCTAAAAATTAATTTTGTTATGAATTTCCATATACATATTACAATGGTACTAAACTGCAATTTCATTGCCAAATATTGTCTTTTTACAGGTATCAGAAGATGAAGTTATCAACGATGACAAAATTATACAATACCAGTCCAGTGATGCTTCAGCATTGCCCGAGGTCAGAATAACAAACTACACGTGAGTCATAACTGTATGTTACCAGATCTAGAATTCTACCTATGATTTATTCAGCAATATTTTGGCCGTGCGTATTTTGTGTGAAATATTTAGATGCAAACTGGCCGGATGAGGGCCAGGATCTCAGTAATACAACACCACGAAATAAGGCATAGCAGTTTGTTTATTTTACCTATAGTAGACAACACATTATGCGCTCAGAAATAATAGACATAGTATATTTTTTATGACTTTGTCCTGTATTTACAAATGTTGCTGATGCAATTAGCGTACCATAGAATTTGACATTACAGTATTAGCTAACAAATGTTATACATTCATGTTATGATTTTTTAGTATCTTCTGCAAGTTGGGGCATCTTTGTGGAATAGAAGAGGCTAGTTGGACCAACCAGTCGCACTACATTTGTGGATTCGTGGACACAAAAGGTTAATCATTGTCGTTCATCATCAGCTATAATTTATTGTCGCCATGTCTGTCTTAAATGCACGTTAATAATCCATTATTGTTTCAGATGTTTGGGACCTATCCTTTGCACTGATAGGCCCCATTCAGATATTGCAGCTGAAATTAAACAGCACAGGACTCAAACTGACCATAACAACAGGTACATCAATCAAATCTATATTGTGTTCGAGTGTTGTGTATCAAAACAATGCCAGTTTTGCGCACAGCTTTATGTAACAGATGTCATGGGATAAATAGAAATATCAAATGTAATTGTAGTGTAATTTTTTATCCATGCATAATAGGATTTTAAGTTACAGAATGATATCTGTGTTATGTGCCATGTTAATTGTTTCATTCTTTTCCCAGCTAAATTAAGACTGTATTTGACGGACCCCAGTATCATTTACCAGCCTTACCAAGCTACTGTGCGAAGAAATAAACATGTAAAGGAGCTGTTTATTGAGACAGTGAAAGAAAACCCAGATAGAAGTTTAGATGAATGTATTAACCAAATTGAAACTCATCTGGAGATCACAGAAAACGCTAAAATCAACCACTTCGATCAGGAAATTTTTATAGAGAATTCTCAAGCAATTATTGAACAGGTAAAGTACATGCACTATGATATTATAAACGTGACAGTCGACCCTTTCTATAAAGCTATTTATTATAACCCACCTCTGGCTGGTCAGAACCGTGTTTCTATTGTTATTTTATAACGGGTCATATTGCATCTTCCTGTAACACGTTATGAAGCATGTCCGCTATGTAGCAAGACTCTAGACAATGTTTATGCAATTAATTACCCAAATGATTTACGTGCATTATACATACCATGCTGGACTCTTTGTTATGCCGCAAGGTATTCGAAGTGTCTCGTTTACAAATGTTTATTTTCATCTTGTTTACAGTTGATCACATCACATGATGAGAAGACAGGTTATGAGGAGGGAAGTGTCGACTTGCAAAGTCAGGCTATTCAGGAATTGCTGAATTTGTCAGGCCCATGTATTTCTGAGTAAGTGACTTGCATTGATTATATTGACGTTATTTCATATAAAATCATGTAGATGTACATGTAACTTTGGACCATACATCTGTACACGATAGCGTACTGAATGGATATAAAGGTTTAATACAATACATATCGATATTGGAAGCTATATATAGACTATAACTGAATTGTTTTCCATCAATTTGTTGATTGAAAGTAATGAAAACTATTTGGTCTTAATCTCTTGTATTTAATTTGTCATCATTGTACGTATCGTATCGCTTTATTGTCACATGCCTAGTACATGCATTGCCCATTATTATGTCATGGACAATGCCGCGAATCAGTGCACATGTATTTTGTTACAACATTAGCATGAGTGCTTCGAATAACAGTTCGACACGATATTGTCAAGTCATTCCTTTCCAAGAAACATAATCAAAATTGCATAATATGCAAGTTATCTATTTTAACAAGTAACAATGTTTAACTTTAGACTATCATATAATATGTTTGTGATTAGTGAGCAAAGAGCCATAGTTTCGAGGAGGCAAGTACAGAATGAACCCGAGAAAGCTCGAGCCACTACCACAGCCCTGGTCGCTGAAGCATTTGAGGATGTGTTTGCCAGTCAGATGGTTGTGTGGAACCAAAACACTCCAGGTTTAAACAATGCAGATGCTCTGGTACAAACCCAGCTAGGCGCTGGTCCTGTTGTGTTTAACATTCCTGTTAACTACAAGGTAAGTTGAGACATTGAAAAATCCGAATTACAACCTAGGTTTAATAGATAGAAATCAATCTTGTACAATGCACGTCATTAGGGTGAATTGTTTTTAATCATGCTATGTGTTTGATATTTCTTTAGGCTACTGTGAAATGGTGCGGAACCTCGGTAGAATGTATCAATGAAGACCTTTACTTCAACGCTGTCTACATCAATGATGAAAAGGTGACTATATTGGAGTGGCCGTTCTTATACATTTGATAAATTAATCACGTATTTTACCTGTATTGATACATTGTAGCTTTATATAACGTGACTTTTAATGTCTCAACACGTCCTCTGCTAACCGTGAACATGATTTCCAGGATATTCTGTAGTGCATATACATCAGCATCAAGTAGTTTCTCTGTCTAACGTTGAACAGCTTATTCACATGTCGTGCGTCATGACGTGTGTTTTTATTTTCAGTTCGAGATTGGAGACTTCTGTCTGGTCAAACCCAATGGTCAACTTTATAAGAAACGGGTCGGGGAGACGACAAGATATCACACAGCGCCAGTGGGAATTTTCTTCTTTGCACAGATCTTGTATTTGTTTGAAGATTCGACAGGGAATAGGAAAGTGCACGTTAAATGGTTCGAGTAAGTTGAGTCATTGCGATATTGCTCATATTTTACCAACTGTCTTTATTATGGTTGACCCATGACGGGACTAGTAATATTGATATTTTAACATGAATATGATACAAATGAATGCTTCCTTTTTTATTTTAGCCATTCAAAATTTACATTACTTGAAGAATCTGGAAGACCGAATGAATTATTTGCGACCAATGATTGTGATGACATTTTCCTGAGTAATTGTCTAAGTCAAAGAATAAATATAACCTACAAGAGCCCAGGACACCCTCACAAGACAAGATCATTTGATTATTACTATCAATTCAAGTAAGTGAAATTTAAGTAGATGGTATATTGAATCCACAGAGATGTGTCCTGATGATGTTTTATTTCACATTTCCTTGATAGATATGACAGAAACTTTGCCAGATTTGAGGATGTAGTCGAGCCTGAGAATAGCAGTCCTTTTACATGCCCTCTTTGTGAACAAAAACAGGTAACGTCTTCAGCAGGGTTAAAATTATGCTGTGTGTTAAATTCATATTACCCATTAAACATTTTGAATCTCAACACTGGTTCATCTAAGATTATGTTACCTGGTACACCTAATGCAGCATTAACTAGTTGATGTTCATTTGTACATAAAATTGAATTTAACTGATATTTTGCCAATATATTTTCAGAGGCTGAACATTCTACCCATTGGCGAAATAAACTCTTTCATCACCTCAATCTATTACGAGAGTGTAAGATTCAATGACGTCATGTACAATGTTGGAGATTTCGTTTTCTTCCCACCTAAATCTTACCAGACGTCACATGGATGTAAAGCGGAAGATCCAGCTAAAAACAAATATGTAAGTGCATGCATAGATAACATAATATTATATAAATTACATGAATTGATTCATAGGTTATCAAATGTACAATAATTTATGTTTTACTTGATTTTGTCAAGATGTGATTTTGAAAATCCTACTTCCATTGGCTATAATAGATGAACAAATGAACTTTGTTTGCATCTTTCTATGACGCAGTTTGTCAGGTTGAACCTCATCGACCACGTTATAGGATTGCTCTGCCGTACATATACTTTAATATACGTTTATGTACTTTTACATGTACTTGTACTTGTATTTATAGGTCCCTAGTGATGAGTACCCAGAACTGAGAAGATTACAGACGAGCTCCCACGTTAAAGGATCTAACACAGAAGTCCCTCCACCTCTGAGAGTCAGGAGGATAGAGCAGGTGTACTGTGCCTCAGGACTGGACGAGGTTCAGGTCATCCTCCGGAAGTTCTACCGACCAGAGGACACACATCTCCCGCGAGAGGAAACTGATCTCATGGATCTGAATCTCCTCTACTGGTCTGAGGACGGTGAGCAGTCTTGTCAATTACATGTTTACAGTTTGTACATTAGTAGTACAGAAGCCCCGCTCTATAACTCAGTTGTTTAAACACGTTTTTGTATTTAAAGTGAACGTTTCTTATACCGTGGGTACCCAGGTCTCGAACCCAGTATCCTTGTGGCCAAACAAGATTTTGTATTTTCCTCACATAATGAGGGATAAATTTCACTTTTGAGAATACATGACGTAATCTGAACTTTTTATCATTCAACCACTTTATAGCGGGGGCGTGCTGTATCTAGCTGCTCATTTCCACGAAATCTGTACTATAATTGTACTGTTTTTCAGTTGAGAATGAGCTGTTCAAACGCTGCCTAGGGAAATGCCAAGCTGTTTATTGCGACCCATCACATGCTAGCAGAGACCAGGACACGTTTTATTATAGCGAGATGTTCGATGGTAAAACAAGACAGATCAAAGACCTTCCTTCGCATGCCAAATCTGTGGTACATTTGAATTATATACCTACAAGTATACGCAACAATCCATTTTGCAGACCGTTCTTGACGTTGCTTGTCCAGCCACTCAATTAGGTAAAGACCTCTGATATATTTAATCGATAAAATCAATATTGTTTCAGGAAGGGGAAAGTGGAGATGGCCGCCAATCGAAACTCCCTGTCCATAGCGGATTTAAACCCATGAGCTCGTTTGAAATATTTTGTGGCGCCGGAGGTACAGTAACCAAACTCATGCATAGCTTTAATTTGTATTTTACAAAATTGCAACACAAAGTATCATGATTGACAGTGCTCTAACGGTATAACCCAATCAAAGTAGTAAGGGCCTTACATGGATAGACAGACATTTACTGCATTTGAAATTCCCAAATCTAAAGCACCTTTTATTAATGTGGAATGTCATGCAAACCAATCTTGACGCAATGGTTACATTGATACACACAAATTGAGCAAGTATTTGCTATGAACATTCATGATCACATGTGAATTACACTTTCAAGGCTATTTAGATATTTATAACTAGTCCAGTTTTTTAGCAGTGTCCAATAATTAGGTTCTCGTGTTGATAGGTTCGTCTGAAGGATTTCATCAGGCCGGATTGGCTGAGGTTAAATGGGCAATCGACAGTTGGAAAGTTGCCGCGCGTTCATTCAAGTCCAACTTTCCTGATGCTTTAGTTTTTAGCAAAGATTGTAATGATATCTTGAAATATTTGATAGAAGTGAGGCATCAATTTAATATATGAATGTCAACATTTATCAAATATACCGGCATGGGTTCAAACTCGTAGCTTTCAATGTGTGTAAACTTTGCATTTTACAAGAATATCTTTCAATTAAGGGTAGGACAGTCACTCCGGATGGACAGAGGTTACCTAAGAGAGGGGAGGTGGATTTGCTGTGTGGTGGACCTCCCTGTCAAGGCTTCTCTCTGCTAAACAGATTCTCCAACTCAGACAAATATAAGCTCAAGGTTCACAGCCTGTATAGAAATACTTGTGATTAGTATATGATAACTTCGTTATAACACGGGTAAATAAATGTAAGCTTCAAACACAATTAATGCCATCGGATGACCTTCTGCCCGCGTTATAATGAAAATATCAACCCATATTACGATATAGGATATCGCCACATTGGACAAATAAAACTGTTTCAGGGAAATTTTTTTGCAATATTTAAGTAGTATATTACTCTTTATTTTACAGAACTCCCTCGTGGCAACCTACCTTAGTTTCTGTGATCATTTGAGACCACGAATTTTCTTTATGGAGAATGTTGTTAATCTGACAGCTAAGGAGAATGGAGTAATACTGAAGTTAACGCTGAGATCTCTGTTAGATATGGGTTACCAGTGTACCGCCGACAATCTACAAGCTGGTCACTTCGGGGTGCCACAAAATAGGAGACGGTGAGTAAAGTTGTAAATGAATTAATGGCATAAGAATGATCATAATGTTTTTCATTTGGAATTTGAAAAACTATTCAAGGCAGATACAAATAATTGTTCCTTTCTCACTGTTTTTTGGTAGTGTTTTAAAATCAATCCTTTCTTATTGTTGAGTTTCTAACCATTGCAGTCTGATTGTACTGGCTGCTCAACATGGAAAAATGTTAGCCAACTTTCCGATGCCAACTCACACTTTTATTATGAACAGGGCAACTGATTTAACTCTGAAAATTGGAGACAAGAAGGTACATATTACATTACTTTTAAAAAAAACGTGTTTTTATTTGTATATCTGAATGAATTCATTTTATTTATCAATTAGATTATATCCTTTTCGACAATTTGTATGGCAAGTTTTCTTTTTAATATCGACACATCGGCAGGATAGTAAAGTAAATTATTGGATTTATGTTTTGCAGTTTACCACTTTTCACCAAAGAAAGTTGTCTGCACCCTTCCGCACGGTTACAATACAAGATGCTATCAGCGACTTGCCACAGATCAGCCAAGATAAACAGGAGGAGGAGATGCAATATCCCGGGGAACCACTCACACATTTCCAGAGAAATGTGAGCAATCCTTTTTAAATTTGATTTTGGTTAATTTAAGTCAACCTTGCCACCAAATGCACTGTTCCAATTGTGGCAAGTGTAATCATGTATGTGTAAAATCGGTATTTATGTTTTAAGGCAAAAACCTTAAATGCATAATCATTATTACAATAATTTCTAGTATTGCTATATCATGTTCAATACGTTTCAAATATAATTGTTACAGGTCAGATGCAATTCTAAAACAGGACAACTGACAGATCATATTTGCAAAGAATGCAGAGATATTGTAAACTTGCGTTTTAAGTTAATACCAAAAATAGAAGGGGCGAACTGGCAATATTTACCAAATAGAGAAGTGTCATATGGAGAGAATAAAAAGTCAAAGAAACTGTGAGTTTAAGCCAAATAGGTTCCAACTTTCAAGCCTTGTTTAGTAGAATCTCGGGCTCTAGACAAAATATAACAAGCTGCAAAGTGTTTGAACTTAGAACTTTACTGTTTATTAAGTACATCAGTGCATAATACAACTTGGGATCCGATCAAAACTCTGAGTGCCGTACAGGCGGGAGCGCGCCATCTTATACTGCGGCGTGCCCACGCAAGTTGCGCTGCTCACCGAGATTCCCGGTCGGACAACTGGGTCACATTCAACAGGTATTTCCACGAAAGTCGCACCTCGTCACCAGATTACTCCAGGGGGGGACGCGGTGGTTGTTCTGTTTATGTGGCACGTTACATGGTAGTACGCACTCACCTAATTCAGCGTGCCAACTCGGTTTACAGTTACCAATCCCTAAGATGAGCAACTGACTAGTACTCAGATGAGTACAGGTCATCAGCCAGGCATCTTACACATGTGTATGCAAATTATCAACGCTGAACCTAGGTTTATTTTATTGGTATTTTAAATGTGGCCAAATAGCACCCTCTGTAAAACATGTGACGCTGAACTGAACACTTATTTTTCCTTACTAGTCTAATTATCTTTCCATTTCGCTAACTACATGTTATTCATTTTCATTCCTAGGAGTTACGTGTTCCCTGCTAAGAAGGGTGATTTTAAAGGAGTTTGTCCCTGTATTGGCGGAGATGATGGGAAGTGTGCCCACCCTGCCCCTGGTGAGGAGTCGCTGATACCCTGGCCTATGGCTCACAGGGCGCACAAAAATGATTTCAGTTCTTGTTATGGACGGCTGTCATGGAATGGCTATTTTAACACAACCATCACTTCCCCTGATCCAGCAGGGAAACAGGTAGGTTTTCATTGTAATTACCATAATATATTAAACATCTATTCGTGTATCGTGCAAACAAATGTCTAGCCGACACACAAATACATGAATAAAATGATAACATTCTAATAGACCGTATTTCTATATAATTGACTGACACAGATGGTTAACATGCGAAAAGTAATCTAGTTTTTCATTGTTTATTTATGTATTTTGTATTAAAATGTGTATTTTCCATACTGTGTCTAAGGAGATATGCAGGAACATTTGATTTTGTTTCAGCACGATCTCTTCCATACTTGTTATGTTACTGCATTGACAAACAGAAAAACAGAGAGAAATTAATAACTAGGACCATAGATTGAAACTGCATTATACCGAACCATGCTATTTTGCGAGTGTTTCTGAATCGGACTGCTGTGGCTGAATATTGTTTTGAATCGGTTTTATTTGTATGTATTTGTTTCAGGGTCTGGTAATCCACCCCGAACAGGATCGTATTGTCAGTATCAGGGAGTGCGCCAGATCCCAGGGTTTTCCTGACAGCTACATAATAGAGGGCACCACCAGTCAGAAATATCAACAGGTAAAATAATTACAATCTCAAACTCAGCAACTGTCTGCCAGTTTCCTTCCGTAATTCTAAACCATAACTATACCCCTGATTTAATTGTTATTTGTACGTGGTCTTTTAAAAATCCTATTATATTGTACTGTGTAGTGTTTCCGACCATGATGCACCATGTTACTGATTAATATATAATACATAGTTTCCGCATTTGAATATTCCATTTCTGTCTAAGTTCTTTTAACCTGGAATTTTGTTTGTTTAGGAGGTTATTATTATTATATTGTTTTTGTGTCCAGATTGGTAATGCTGTACCTCCACCGATGACGAAGGCGATAGGCCGGGAGATTTTGAAAAACCTGCTGAATGGCTAACTGAAATCATTATTACGTCATTTATTGATATATATATATATAACGCCATTCTCCAATACATAACTAGTTATCAAACAGTCGTAGGTGTTGGTTTATGAAACGAACCAATGTATAACAGGTTAAATTCAGACAAAAACGCATGTCAGTATTTGATTTATACAGGTACACATGTTTGTACGCACATATTTTAATATTAGGGATTATTCATTGACACTTGTATATAGCATTAATAATTAATATCGTTCATTATATTGGAAGTATCGTTCATGACTTTATATGTACAATAATTTATGTATTTAATATCGAACTATGCAATAGTGCCATAAACTTCACTCATTTATAAACGCATGAATTTATAGCATGATTCGCCTGTTACCTACATCGTGTTAGTTAAAATTGATTTATATTACTTACATTTAGAGTATATACATGTACGTTCATATTGATATACCTGATGAGCAGACACTCTTTCATTCAGCTTACTATGTAATTTTATGTGTGTCTGATTTATCGAGATTCTTTTGCTCATGTTAGACACGTAATTTACAATTATATGCACATGCGTGTTCATGTGTCTATATAGATATGTGATTGTGTTACGACTTTAAAATAAATGTATTGAAACTTCACAATCATATATTATATAACAATACTGGTAATATTTGAATTCCAAATGTCATTGAATAAATAAGCCTATTTGGCTATTGTACCTCATCATATAGACAATGCCTTGCTCAGCCTTTTTCTTGGAAAAACCAGATCAAATTCAGTGAACGTAGTACATGTACATGTATGTCCACATTACAATAAAACTCTGTTTATAGCACCCGATGTAAGCATTATGGAAGGTATCATGGTTTCATTTAGGCGACTTCTGTGTAATAAATGATACATTGGAAGGCAATGTGTTAAACCGTACACTGGGTTATTCCCACTTTGATATAGGCACATTTTTGTCAATATAACCTTACGGTATTCGCTGCGACACGGGTCTAGTATGGAGTTCTCTATAACATGGGGTCATTATATTACATACTATCCCTAATAAGGCAGTTGTTAAGGCCTGACCCGGCTGACCGCGCGCCTTATAGAGGATATCTTCTGTATACATTGTTTCATGGACAATACAAAGTGGGGGGGTACTCTAATACAGGGCAATACACTAAACTTGTCAAAGAAATTAACACGAAGTGACCTTATTTTTCACCAATTTTCTCTTTAATGTCCATATTTTTCACAGAAATTAACGCGAAGTGACCCTATTTTTCGCCAATTTTCTCTATAATGACCCTATTTTTCGCCAATTTTTTCCACAGCTGACCCTATTGTCACCAATGTTTTTCTATACTGACCCTATTTTTTCGTAAATTTACATGAAATGGACCCTTTATTTACCAATTTGATGAAATTGACCCTATTTCTTACCAATTCTTACAAGTGATCCTATTTTCACTGATTTTAACTTAAAGTGACCCTATTTTTCTCAATACTGACCCTATTTTTTGCCAAAATTACTGAGAATTTTTCTCTATACTGACCCTATTTTTCGCCAATTTACTCTATACTGACCTTTTTCATCAACGATTTTCTCTATACTGACCCTTTTATTTTTCAATTTTCCCTATACTGACCCTTTTATTTGTTAATTTTCTCTATACTGACCCTATTTTTCGCTGAGTATCTCTACAACTGACCATATTTTTCGTCAATGTTCTCTATACTGACCCTATTTTCCATGGCCCCATCCAAGCACCCCTGTCTATTTTCACAAAAGTACCCCCCTGGGGATACAAATTAGTTTATGTTCTGTGTAACAATACATGCCATTCAAACACTATGGTTAACGAATATTTAACCCTGTACATGTAACTTATAAATGCAATTATCCATGTATTTGCGTGTCGCCTAGACATTTTGTTGCTAGACATTGTATTTGTTTGCAAATATACATAGGGATTTTAAAGATATTTTGGTAATACTATAATGAAAACTTATCTTTTTTCCAGCTGGATCAAGGGAAGTAATGTCTGTGTTAAAATAACAAGAACTGAAATCATTGTTGTGCGCCCTGTGAGCCATAAGCCAGGGTATCAGCGACTCCTCACCAGGGGCAGGGTGGGCACACTTCCCATCATCTCCGCCAATACAGTGACACACTCCTTTAAAATCACCCTTCTTAGCAGGGAGACAATGGGAGACATCGCTGAATTTGGCTTTCACAGAGAATTCTGCTGCAAGGAAAATGGTGAAATATATTATGACATTGAAGAGAACATTATCCAACATGAGAAAGCCCCCTTTCTGTGACAAAAAAACATCAGCGAAGATTTGATACCACTGTGAATTCCTCCACAAATACATCAGTCTTTGTGATTTACAATGCGTCACAAGCTTATACCCAAAATATTTAGTTACGGTGAAAGTGAAATAATAATACGGACAATCAATTATATTCTATCTAAATATAGAAATATTTTGTAAACAAAATTCTTACTGTTTATAATCCTGTAATATTTAGTTAGTAAACCATTAGTTATATGTAACACCCTCACATGACAGGAGTTGCGCCTCCTGTTGCATTCCGAGAAATAGACTGTGGTTTAATAAATCATTTGAGTAATAGTTTGGGCTATGGCAGCTGTGGCCCCACCAGGCTCGCCTGAATGGGAGCACTACCGGAGGAGAATAGTACTCAAGTTGATTGTGTCACCAAGTTATTCTAAGATAAACTTGCACAGGTAAGTTGCGCAGAATCAAGCGGTACTGAAATTGAGTAGTGTGAAGGAGCGGCAGTCGCAACGAGGCAGGATCCCGGTCCAGGCGCTTACCGGATGCTCTAGTAGATCCATACTCCGCACAAACTGATGCATGTCTGAAAAGGTGAATAAATATATTTTTAAATTGAAATTGAAATTGAATTGATATAGGTGACGAGTGATGTCGAATATTGAAGAATAAACAAGTTTTTAAGAGCTGAAGCATTTTATTCATAATTCATAATTCATGCCGTAGGCCTATCCAACACAAGTCGCCATATACGATAGGAACATCAAAAGGAAATCTGTTCAAATAATCTTGAATGTTATATTTGATTGATTGGAATTATAACATTTGTCATAGAGTGATAAATACCATCAATGCATTAATATTATATTCTAAAATGCATACATATGTTCACAATTTACATTCATACATTCGCGAAGTGACAGAACATCCCCATCACAAAAGCAATACAAAACATATATACAGTCACGGGCTCACTAGTGTTGCGCTTAGCGCAGAAAAGTCAAACCTTTCTACGCGTAAATTTCGCGTTGGGAGCTCGCCCCCAGCGAGCTGATAGCGCTAGAGCAATGATTGTTCGGCCGATGGTAGCCACTGCGTGTCCACCAACATAGGTTAAAGGCCCCTTATAGGGACCGAGACATGCAGTGGCTTCCACCGGCCGCACGATCATCTTCAGGGACAAACACTGTGGCTTCCAGGGTCACGCTCTCGGCTCCCTGATCTCCACTTTCAGCCCGCTCTCAGCCCGCTCTCAGCGCGGATATGTTGCGCTTTGAGCAGGCTAATTTCTCGCGATTGCACGCTCCAGCGCAAGACTAGCGAGACCGTGAGTGTACGTTGTTGTATGTTGCTAAAATTGATTACATTATTTGATGATTCCCGGTGAAAAATACAGATGTTGGACCTGAATTACTTGTCTAAAAGCCTATCTATAACATTCTCCTTGATTGTATGATAAACAGGCATACATGTTAGGCAATAGATGAATCAAGTCTAAACAAAATACATTGTTATCATAATGATGATAGTTTATGATGTTTTTCTGATTATATTCATAGAATCTGCCTTCCGTAATCACTATTCTTATGTGAGTGTAAAATTATTTTTCATAGGACCATATATGGACATTCATGGAACCCCGAGCTGCCTGAATACAGCTCCCCTGACTCTAAGAGTATGTTAGAAAATGTAAAAACTAACTTTTAAATAACATTTAACATGCATGTAACCATTATATACCCAAAGTGCATTTAACAGCACATCAAATTTAAACATTCAAATCTAAAATTTCTAAGTGGTCAAAAGAAAGGTTGCTTATAATATGTGTTACTAATCAACAAGTAATTGTAAATAAATTATTTTGAAACCACATTATAAATAAAATTTAATGGGGCGCATACCTTGTGCCATGCTCGATAGCCCAATTTTGATCTATTCTTCACAATGATAATGAGAAAGCAACTAGGAAAACATCAGTGACATTAATTATTATGACGTCACTTTTGATAAGTTTAATAAACTGTGAGATAACAATGACTGTCAGTAGAAGTTGACTGCTCTGTTCATCTCAAAGCATCTCAATCTCAACTATCGCAGGTTTGGATGAATATACCATTACATGTCGTTTAGTGCACGAAGTTTGATGTCCCAATGGTATTATTATTATAAGAAGCCTTACAAATAACCATTTTCAAACTAATATGGCCAACCCAGCCAGGGCTAATGAATCCAAGTGAAAGGCTGGAACATCCACCATACCACACTTTTATTCATCGATGTTAATCTCTATCATTGGTTGAATGCGCTTCTTGAGGGAGTTATTTAGAGTCTTCCAAAATTGTCTCTCGTGTTTCTCATTTCTTGGCCAGTAGAGACAGGAATACGAACTTAACAGGGCCCTCAAAGCTGGAATCATTTCATGTGCTTCTGGCTCCTTCAGAACAATAGGAATCAATGCTGCTCTCATTCTTCCTGCCAAGCAACTCTGAGCTATGAGGAAGAATTCTTCACACCAAGGGGCAGCAGTGAAGTGAGAAGAAATAATCAAAATCACTCTTCTGCTGTTCTCAATACTCTCCATCAGATTATCAATGTACGAGGGACCAGGCATCCAATCCCGATCTTCTATACATAATCTGTAACCTCTCTGGTTCTCCAAGTTTGGCAGCAGATACTGAATGACCCAAGAAATGTCATCTTTTCCATATATCACGAATGCATCAAATGGTTCTCCCTGGTCTTCAATAAGTCCAGTCTGACGATTTCTCATCTTGTAAAGTAGAAGTTGAACAGCAAATCTATTTCTGAAGATCAAATGAAATATAAGTCAATAGTTGTAATTAAATAACTTCAGAATCACTGAAACTAAACATGTTCTACATTAAGTATCTTTTAATCACCTATATACTACAGCTGCTATCATAAAGAACATTAGAACAGAACCAGCAAAGGTGATGCCCATCTTTAGCGCCAGGAATGACTGACATTCTGATAGTGGTAAATCAAATTCTAATAGTCCAACTCCTCTATACTTCTCTGGTCCATTACAATGATAACTGCGACTGGAGCTTATATCAGGAATATAGACGTTCACTTTTGGTATCCATTTTTTAAACCACAGAATGTCACAGCTGCAAACAATAGGATTTCCAGCAAATTCTAGTGTTTCAAGGGATGCCAGGTGACTGAAGAGAGCTTGAAAAATGAATGTGATTTCGTTTCTTGAAAGTGACAAATGACGGAGATTTCTTATTGGTTCAAATACGAGCGGGGACCATGTCATTATTCCGTTTCCATTAACAACAAGCATCTGTAAATCAGAGTTGCTGCTGAATAACTTTAGTGGAAGACTATTGATTTTATTGTTGATGAGCAAAAGTTTGTTTAGGAACCGGAAAGGTTTTAACATATCTGGGAATATGTTTGCTTCAAACTGAGTAGAAAA
>JAXGGS010220521.1:0-15869 GCA_035585475.1 Armandia brevis | reverse complement strand
GGAAGTCACGCTACACGGCCGCCATGGCAGCGGATACATTCGTATGGACGTCACCCTCCACACATTCCCCCGCTAGGGGCACCCGGCTTCGGTGAGTATTTCATACGGGCAAATATCTCCCTGGTTGTTATGACCAAAATAGATATCGCTTATTTTATTTTTATTCATACATTAATATTGATTTCAGAAACGGATGTCGATTTGAAACTCCCCGGCAGAACTTCCAGAAAGTCAGCATTAGAAGATGTTGACAGCGGACTACCACCTTCATTATCAGTGGTCGGTGTCCCACTAACTATATTTATAAAATTCTGATTCCTCTTCATGGGAATGAATCTAAAGCATTAAAGAATACTTGATACTGATTGTTAATGAACTTTTCAGATATCCGATCTCAGTTCTCAAAAAGCTGATATCGCAAATCTGGACCAGGTTAGAAAAAGTCCCGATCTCGATCACACGAAACCTCACCAGAAACACGTCATAAAAAACATCGACGTCATCGCTCAATACATGGACTTTGATGACGTCACATCGATCCTGTACAGTCACGGGATCATGGATTTTCGCGCCAAACAAATGGCAGACGACATGAGCGATGGTGAAGTGAACAAGAGCAGACGACTGCTGATTCAGATGGCGCGAATGGAGACGCCTGTATTTGAGAAGGTCGCCGATATATTAAAGAGAAGCGGACACGAACATCTGTCCAAACTTCTCCTAGGTAAGAATCGTTGATTATTTTAGAAAAAAATGTCCATTCTATCATTTCGAATAACATACACCGTACAATTAAAAACTAATTGACTAATTCCAATGTTAATATAATGAGTGTCTGCAAATGTTCATGTTGTACGATATAACCTTGAATCATTAACCTCCTTCATATATTTAGATTAATGCTGTGTTTTTGTTTTCGAATCTTCAGATGACGAAGTTTGTCAGAGCCCGCGTCATTGGCACGTGCTGCAGAGACATCACCTTGCCTTACGTTCTGCCCTTGACCCAGATTGCCTAATATCGCCCCTTTTCTCCGGTGGCGTCCTCTCGCATGCGGAGAAAAACAAGATGGCGGCAGGGGACAGTAGTATAGACAGGACAGAGCGACTCCTAGCGGTGATCAGAAGAAAATCTCCCAAACAATTCAAATACTTCATTAAAATGTTGAAGGTCAACGATCAGGGTCATGTGGCAGATTTGTTATCTGATCAAAGCGAAACTGCCGAGAAAACATATTTATAATGTAGGATAGCTGAGACAACCAAGTTATAATGTCGGTCGGGTAAGAAATCACAGTTATAATGTCGGGCGAGTAAGAAATTAGTAATAATGTCGGGGGAGTTAGAAATCACCGTTTTAATGTAGAGGAGTGAAGAAATCACAGTTATAATGTAGAGACACAGTTGTATAAATTATAGTTTTAATGTGAGATAGCTGAGAAAAAGGATTTATAGTGTTAGACGCAGGCGTCTTGATACAAGAAAATTCCTTCTAATTTATTCAGTTTGATATTTGTGCCCACAAATCAAAGATATGGCATGGACGTACTATAGATGCTGGTTTACATGTCAATTATCTGTTCAAGAGTTTTTTAAAAGGCATTTTAGTTAGCGCATGCGCAATACAGCTGCTAGTTCAGCTGTTCTTCATATGGTAAACAACACTGCAATTATTATTATATTATCTCAGATATTACTTATAATGCATTTTATTATTGTTTATGGTAAAGAACTCCAGGATATTGACATATTTGTGTGTGATGCATCAGTAACGTATTTAGTATCAGGGTGAATATAAATATTTTTATTTGTGTATATGTTGATTTTAATAAACCATTTGCGGCACCGAAGTGAAGAGCCTTTAATTATTGCAGATATTTTGTTTATACTTCTCACTGTATAATTTACAGCAACAAATCTAACGAATTTAAAAGACAAGTAATTAAGTTGTAAATACAAATATTCTATAATACGATGAGTATTTTCAAATCAAATCAAATTTATCATGCCTCCAATTGTGCTGGTTACTCAGTATAATGCTAGATAAGTATGATGCACAACATGATCAAATCCAACAACAATTCCTCATTCAATGCTCAGATACCTTCAAGATTCAAGATATTCAACTGTTAGTAGCTAAACTCCCAAGGTTTAATGAGACATATTTCCAAAACTAAACGATAGAATTAATTAATATTCCGACAATCACTAAGTAAGATTATAAACCATGCCAGCGAATCAAACGTTTCCATCTATGCAAAAGCCTTTGTATGATTTACTGTCAGCCATCTTTAGATTGGCGATATCGGCTTCACAGGGTTACGATAAACTTCAATAAGATTAAATGCCTTATATATAAGTTTCCATGAATTAATAAAGCAGACAGATATTTACAAGTTGGATTGCAAGTTTGTTTATTTGTGATATTTCCTCTTACAGTTTGTTGACCGTTGCCCCTGGTGGGCATTAGAGGCATTTCTATGATGGATGTCCGACAGGATTCTGGGATATCACTGTAAAAAAGTAAACGTCAAAATAGTCATAATTCGTTCCACATCTTCTACCAACTACGTTTTAAAGTGTTCCGAAGAATACTTGGCATGCTTATAATAGGCACTGTAACATGTGACATATTGATGAATTGAATGTGTGCGCTAATGCTTGCTGTAGGTCGATGTTTGAGTATTAAATGTATATAGTACGATAGGAAATATAATGTTTAAATTGATTTACAACAATCAAGTTAAACCCATTCGTCACACACCTATATATATATAAAGCCTTACAACTTGGGGTAAATGATAACAAATTTAGATATATGATTACGCGGTGGTGAGTTTGCCAGAGATTTGCACAGCTATGGATCTGTCAGTAGTATGATAAACCGAGGCTCTGTGCTAGACTTACCTCGAGTGTATTTAGAAGCGCTCCCCTTCCGGCGGATTGCAGCGACAGAGGTTGCCGCCCAGACCTAGCAGGCACAATTGCTTACAGTATGCTCCGGGATCCCGGCGCCTGGCGCTAGATTTATCGGTGAGGTTGAACTCGTCGCATTTACAGAGGTGGCCACCCATGCCGTCTATGCACAAGTCCCTACAGTAATCCCTTGTAACGGAACGCTTAGCATTGTAGGCCATCGCCAAGGATGCACAAGCGCACATGAGAACCAACGCATATACGGTGACCTTCATTCTTGTGACCTCTGTCAGTGACCTGTAGAAGCGGATATGACGTCACTTTTGTGTAAAACGGTCGTATCTTGTTGCTGTAAAAATCTGAAAATAATGTACAAAAGTAATGTTAAGTAAAAGTAAAGTCAACATAGTCATCTGCGTATTTTTAAATACGCCATATAAAGTCATTGTTACAAGAAGCAAGCTTTTGGCAAATCTGACACTTCACTAAATATACATAGGTACAACCAAGCTAAATGTCATGATTTCCATTCACAATGTATGGACTGTGCTAAGTATGGCTCTGCGTATACTCTGATTATTGAAAGACAAATTCATTGAATATATAACATTGTCAACATTTAATAAACTTACTTGTGGTTACTGGATTCGAACCTGTGATCCTTAGTCTTCAATGATTGAGATCATGTAGGCAACGATCACTTGGCGGATAGAAGCCACTTATAAAGCTTGGTAATTACGAAATTAAATCCGATAATTGCTGAGGGTCTAAATCTAGAAACAGTAAAATCCAATAATTGCTGAGTGTCGAAATCTAAAATCAATAAACTCCGATCATTGCTATGGGTCTAGATATAAAATATGTTGTATTAATCGCTGCATGCCATGAATACGTCAAGAGACAAAAGGATGTTGTGCATTTCATGCTCACACAGAACCTTTAAAAATATGATTTTGCATTTTTGATCGTGAGTTTAACGCTCAAATTTACCTTAATTTGATGTATGCTGGTTTAATCAAACAGATTCAAAGTGTGCAAATAAGATTTGTGTTCTGGTAAACACTGACATAGTTCTTGTTTTCCTGGACTGAAATCTGCGCTGCAAGGGGAAATCGTCATGTAAAGAAAATCAAGTTAACGCATGCAGAGAGTCATTTAAAACAAACTTCTCACTGTATGGGATTTAACGAACTTTAAACAGATGTGTTGCATGTATGATCGAAATCAGATGTCTAATATATGACAATCCATCTCAAGCGCTTTAGATGGGGGTGCAATGGGATCACTGACAAAGAAAGTATCCACTTCATCACAATGAATTAAAGATTGATATGAGTTAGGCTGCATAAAATTATTAAATAGTTTCTCAGGCCCGCACGCACGGGCCTGAGACCCCCCCGCACTCCCTCTTTTTATTTGGATTTGAAAAAAAAAGTATTTGCCGCACTCTCTTTCTCAGAATTAAAAAAAGAAGAAAAAGCCTGCCGCACCCTCCTCTCCATAAAGAAAATAAAACAAAAACTGCCGTACCGACCCTGGTGAAAAAAATAAAAACTGCCGCCCACACCCCCTCCTCAAGCAAAATAAAAAAAAACCTGGCGCTCGCACCCCCTCCTCAAGCAAAATAATAAAAAACCTGCCGCCCGCACCCCTTTTTCAAGCAAAATAAAATCTAATCATTTATTTTAAGCAGCCTAACAAACACTGCCAAGTTTCCATATTTTTTACCAAGGGTTGTAGGTAAAATGGCTATTAGATTATCTGGATTATGACTGACGAAGTAATTCCAGACTTGTAATAGTGTTGTTCTTACACAGCAAACCTAACGTTCACTAAGCATTTAACAATGTCAGGCGGGTAAGAAATGACAGTTATAATGTCAGGCGGGTAAGAAATGACAGTTATAATGACAGGCGTGTAAGAAATGAAAGTTATAATGTCAGGCGTGTAAGAAATGACAGTTATAATGTCAGGCGGATAAGAAATGACAGTTATAATATTGGGCGGGTAAGAAATGACAGTTATAATATTGGGCGGGTAAGAAATGACAGTTATAATGTCAGGCGGATAAGAAATGCCAGTTATAATATTGGGCGGGTAAGAAATGACAGTTATAATGTCAGGCGTGTAAGAAATGACAGTTATAATATTGGGCGGGTAAGAAATGGCAGTTATAATGTCAGGCGGGTAAGAAATGACAGTTATAATATTGGGCGGGTAAGAAATGACAGTTATAATGTCAGGCGGGTAAGAAATGCCAGTTATAATATTGGGCGGGTAAGAAATGACTGTTATAATGTCAGGCGGGTAAGAAATGACAGTTATAATGTCAGGCGGGTAAGAAATAACAGTTATAATATTGGGCGGGTAAGAAATGACAGTTATAATGTCAGGCGGGTAAGAAATGACAATTATAATGTCAGGCCGGTAAGAAATAACAGTTATAATATTGGGCGGGTAAGAAATGACTGTTATAATGTCAGGCGGGTAAGAAATGCCAGTTATAATATTGGGCGGGTAAGAAATAACAGTTATAATGTTGGGCGTGTAAGAAATAACAGTTATAATGTTGGGCGTGTAAGAAATGACAGTTATAATATTGGGCGGGTAAGAAATAACAGTTATAATATTGGGCGGGTAAGAAATGACAGTTATAATGTCAGGCGGGTAAGAAATGACAATTATAATGTCAGGCCGGTAAGAAATAACAGTTATAATATTGGGCGGGTAAGAAATGACTGTTATAATGTCAGGCGGGTAAGAAATGCCAGTTATAATATTGGGCGGGTAAGAAATAACAGTTATAATGTTGGGCGTGTAAGAAATAACAGTTATAATGTTGGGCGTGTAAGAAATGACAATTATAATGTCAGGCGTGTAAGAAATGACAGTTATAATGTCAGGCGTGTAAGAAATGACATTTATAATATAGAGGAGTGAAGAAATCATAATCATAATGTTGAGCAGGTACGAAATCACACTTGATACAAGTTCCTTCCAATAGATTCAATTTGAAGGGCGAAAAAAATTGTGCATACAAACTAAAGAGATGGCATGAAATGTACTATAGACGTTTTTTATGCCAATTATCTGTGTTTTTACATTTTGTGACATTTCATAGATAAATAATGAAATAATAAAACAATTATCGAGTTAGAATTTTGCTTGAAACATACAATATAAGAATGACACTTTTTAAGGTGATAAGTAATATATCAACCCCCAAACAAATAATATTTATACCAGTTAAATTATTGTATGTTACTAGTTTTACAAGAGAGTCAATTCGCAAATATTGATGAATTGTTTGTCCTATTGCGAGGTCTGACACTAACAATTCATTCCACAATACATTCACACCTTTTTAGAAAACCATCAAATTCTGGAGTCTCTTTATTGAACATCTCAATGAATCTCTCCTCTTGGCTTGTTGTGAAGTGATTCTTCCAATCCCCTGCCACACCTTTCCGGATAAAAGGAGAAACCTTTTGATCAATATAAGGAAGATTTGTGTAATTACTTGCTGGGTTGTGTTTCATAACTTCAAAACTCGATTCTTCAACCACCAAGTCAAGTTGTTCAATGGTCAGAGTTTTGCCTAGAAATCCTGAAATCCGCTTGATTGACTCTCTTGGATTGTCTTTCATGTGTTCATAGCTGATGAAACAAACATCTGGATTTTGTTCATAAGGCATCCAGGCGTTGATGTACTCAATCCACGATCCATATATGCAGTTCCCAGTGAAGAACCTCTGATAGAAGTTATCCCAGTCGCTAGTGGCCTCCTTAAAATGGTGGATACTCCTCATGAAGTGAAACATGGAGACGGCAGCATCTCGGGGATCTCTGATGATGTTGAGCACCTTGGCTTTGTTCTCCCAGAGCTGCTGAGGCAGCATGCCGGGTGTCAGGTGTGATTTAAAGATGCGGTGGGTGAGGTGGGGATCCTGCAGAGCTGATGCTGAGGCCGAGTGCTCTATGAAAGGTATTCTGTGCACCATGTCCGTAGTAGTGAACTTTGACCTTCTGCCCTCGTAGATAAAAGATACAATCTCCTGCAGCCAAGTTGTACCTGGAAATACCAATAGTGTCCATCATAGCTCATCTGCCAATATCATTTCATAAACTATTGTTAATAGGGCATTATGAAACAGCAAGATCAATTGGGTACATAGATAATTATAAACAGAACAAATGAGAGAAGAAAAATATGTCCTGCGGAAGAAGACATATTCTGGCTAGTGCACAGAATCTGATTGCTGTTCATTTGTTAGTGTCATGGAAACATTTCTGCCATTTCTACAAGTCATTAGTATAAGCCGTACCAACATACACATCCCATAATAAGGTAAGTGAAGTAAAACCTTTACCTGACTTTGGATAGGAGCAGATGAATACATCTCCTGGTTTGACCTCCATGTCTCGCACCATCTGCAGATTTTGTAGAGTTACAGTTGGAGGAAACCTCCTCCCTTCATGCACATGTTCCCCAGTTCCCAGCGGAAACCTCACCGTGTCAATCTATCAAACAATTAGATAAATATATGTAAACATCATCTTACTGCAATTATCTGAGTGATACTACTTTAGATTCGTGACCTGATGGAAATATATGAGAAAACATGAGATTCGACACTTTTTAGAAATTAATTAATCCTGAATATATTACAGCGTGTTCCCTAAACGTAATAGATGGCGAAAGCTGAAAATAAAACATAGTGTCATATGGTGTCATAATATAATTTATATTTGTTGTATTTGACGTGTTACAGGAGAAAAACTTAATCTTCGGACCTTAATCCCGTGATCATGTCAACTGGTCACTTTGTTTTCTGAATTAGCCCTTTACCAAACTCAAATATTTGGGTTGGATATGCTGGGAAAGGGAAATAAATCTGATTAAAGTATCACTTACCTGAGAATGCATGGTGAATTCAGTTATAAAAATCCTCTGAGTGAATCCACTGGTCCGTAATGTGCAGAATATTCCTCTTACTGTGAGATTAACACGGAGCTGTGTGGTGTGCAAATGTCAGTCGTGATTGTGAGTTTGTTATTGACTAGATTTGAACTCTATTTGTACTTATAGATAGTTGTTTGTTAGTTTGTACCTAGTGACTGGACGTCAAGGTTGTTTTGTGGGCCACTATCTGATTGTTTTGATGAATAGGGAGGTTGTCTCTAGTGAGTGCAGGATAACCGGACTAAAGGTGAATAAACTTCACAACACAACTCGATAAACACGGGCTGACCTTGTTATATGTGTACAGTATGCATGTGTGTAACTACAGTAGAGCCTCGCTATAGAGCAGATAACAAAGGACTGACCTTGTTATATGTGTACAGTATGCACGTGTGTGTGTGTAACTACAGTAGAGCCTCGCTATCAAGTAGATAACAAAGGACTGACCATGTTATATGTGTACAGTCTGCATGTGTGTAACTACAGTAGAGCCTCGCTATCAAGTAGATAACAAAGGACTAGCCTTAACAACCACGTTAGAAATATGTATTCCAATGGATGAATTTAGACCACCGGCATTGGAATCTCTGGAACATGTCGCTTTAAGGATATGAAAACCCTGCGTTATATAACAATAAACGTTATTTTTCAGCGTGCTGTAGCAAGGTTCTACTGTACTAGTGTAATTACGTCCAACAGATCTCCGAGGAATCTAACTGGGAATAAAAGCTGATATGTTATATACTAAACCAGGCAGTTATCATAACATTGGTTCAGTGATTTTATTAGCTAATTAAATATATCCAAACCGGTTTTATTATGCCGATGTAATTCGCTGGGACACCCTGCAAGTTTTATATCTCTGTTAGGAAATTGGATAACAAGCTCGTTTTGTTTAATCGTCATGAGTGATAAATAAAGATTCAATTGTCTTGTGTAATTATGATTTATAACGCTGATCGACCTTTGTAACACACAGCATTTAGGCATCTTTCCGTCGTGTAACATCTTGTTTGGCCAATTGATATCGCATTTATTTTCAAACATTTATATCAAAGTGGATCTTTATATTAATTACCGTTTTTCTCACTCACTTTGCTCGGACAGCGCGCGTATTAAGATCACAAAGTTTAAGTGTTTTACTTCATGTAGATATGCTGATAACATGCAGATACATGCATTGTTATGATGAGAAACGCCCAACTTAGGCAGAAGATCGCATGTGACGTAACCACAGGCGGTTACAGACTGACTCTGGTCTCTCGTGCGTTCTGCAATAAAAACCTGGGCCCTATTTGTGGTATGATGTTTATCGTTGATTGGATCATACATATACATACGCGCTAAATGTCTTGGGAATTGAATTTTTTGGCGATCATTGCTTTGGGACAAACATATACTTCGCTTTCGAGGTATCATATTTTCTCTATATTCACAATAGAGGATTTAGAAATACTTTAATCATCCTGGAAACTAGTCAGAGTGTACAAACATTATATCATATGAAAGCGTGACTAAGTCAAAGCGAATACATCGACAGGAGGCAACTCACTCATTTTCAGAAGAACAAAACATACGTCTATGCATATGGGGTCAATATTTAAAACTGATAAGTCATGGTTAATTAGCAAGTTTATATACATGCATTGCATTGATGTTCTACACTAAGGATATGTGCCACTGTTGTAGGCTAGGTGTGAACATGCTTCCATGTAATCATCACAGTAACGCTTATGTAACCAATAAGTGGATTTGTGTTAATTAGGAACATTCCATAGATGATCTGGACTGTGCCGGCCTGACAGAGAAGATTAATTCCAAATGTGTGCTAGCGTGCTTATCAATTTACATCTGCGCACCTCTGATCAATTGATCGGTCGATACATGTTATTAGGAAGACGTGTAATCCTAGGATGAAATGCAGACGTCACGGAAGATATGATGAGAACGTCATTGTAATCATCACTGACAGTTTACATACCTGAGCATCTGCCGGACAAATGGATTTAACTCAGACAATTATTAACATACTGCTCTTCCGTTAATTGCGTAGATTACTACACCGTGTAGTTAAATAGAGAAAGGAAATGAGTAAATATGTCAATGTCAATATCAGCTGCCAATAAACCTCTCATACGGTAAATTGGCAGATATCAGTATGAATACAGAGATAAAGTCCACTTATATTAAATCATAACTAATAGGAAATATGTAAGATCATAATTGAGTATGACAAGTGTAGGGCAGTTTAGAGACTATTGACACGATTTGTCGCTTGACAACGACGACTCGTCTCCAGGACTCGCCCCAATCAAACCGGGTATTCAGGCTTCAGCCACAGAGCTGAGCGGTCGCGGATTTCACTCCTTCAACCCGCCCGCTTCGTCCGTCGATCCTTTGAATTGGTGAGAGATTCTGTTCCCCTCCTCTCAATTCTTCTGCATCATGCGGTTGATTAATTCTACCTACATGTGTCTGCTCCTGGCTGTGTTATTGACCGGAAGTGGCCACGTGGCTGCCGTCAGTTACGACTTTACTGGGACTGACACTGAAACTCTGGCAGAGATTAAACCGCTGATACCCGCCGATGTCACCTTCCTCCACATCCGGGCGGCAGTAATTACCCAACTCCACCAGGGGGATCTGAGCACGTTCGCGGATCTGTCAAATATCACGGTGAACTATGCGCTACTATCAGAAATGGAACAAGACGCGTTTACAGGTATGACGTTAGACAGCTTGGATTTAACGGCTAACGATTTGTCCACGTTTAAAGGCTTCACAGGACTCACAGCTCTCGTCAACCTCGTCTTGTATGAGAACCAGATCAGTCACGTGACAAGCGGAGCTTTCAGAGACATCCCGAAGCTGAGCTCTGTGTCGATGGTGAACAACCTGCTGACCGCTTTCCCAGATTTCAGCGGCCTGCCGACCTTGCACACCGTAAATTTCGACCACAATCAAATCACCATCGTGAATCCGGACACGTTCCTCAACTGCAGCGCGCTGAAGCAGATCTCTGCTACCAATAACAAGATCGACGGGCCGGTGACGCTGAGTGGAGAACTTGAGTTGGACTCTCTGGATTTTTCGGGGAACGACTTCGCGAATGCAGCCAGCGATGAGCCGATGATCGCCGGGATTCGGAGCGTGCTGGAGGTGACTCTGGATAACACCGCCTGTGGCGACTGTTACCCCCTGCCGGAGACCACCACCACTGACGAACTGGGAATGAACGGCGGTAACCTGCAGGCGATACCGCCCGTGTTACATCGCGGTTTACGCAAGCTCAATCTGGACAGACATGAAACCTCCGGCCTGCCTGATAATTGCCTTTCATCGGCGACTTCGCGTAAGATTCTGACCCTGAACAGCAATGACCTGAGCCACGTGGCCCACTTTGCCTTTAACGGCACATTGCTGCAAGAGATACACTTAGACTACAACCAGTTGAGAAGCATCCCCTACTTGGGAACGGTTGCTGCAACATTAACAATTGTCAGCATCCGCGTAAACTCCATAGGCATGCCGCTTAGTGAATCCAACAGTATGACCTTTGCTGCCTTAAAAGAGATTGATTTGTGGTTAAACAGCTTGACTGAGCTGCCGGCTTTGGTGAGAAACGCTCCCCTACTTACTAACCTCAATGTAAAGTCAAACGATGTCAGTGAGTACGAGACGCTGCCCAACACTGAGCTGTACCTGGACGCGAGAGGTAACAATGCTGTCTGCTCCTGTATTCTCCTACAGGTCCTGGCTAAACAAACGGTAAATTTACAAAAATATTGTGAATTGTTCTATTTCTACGTGTAGCATGATTCGTTTTAAAAGATACCTGGAGAAATATTTTCCAATTTAACATACGAAACGGACACGATTTTGTCATTTGCCTAATAATTATATTCAAATTTCTTCATCATAGAAATCATTTCCTTTACCTTGCAAGGTAGTTACCGGAAGTGTTTACATAGTGGTACATTGCAGGACATTATTATAGTAAATCAAACATTTGCTCTGTGTGGAGAAAAGGCCGAGACGACAACAGACATGACAGACACAACTCAGCAATCAGTCAGCAATGCGGCCAGTTCTGCTACAGCGGACATGCCGGCCACAACTCAGCAATCAGTCCGCAATGAGGCCAGTTCTGCTTCATCAAACAAAAGTACGTATCATTTGTCAATATATTTTATACAGTTTCGTTGTTTAGAAAAACATTGTTGTAAGCTATCGTATGCCTTATTAACATAAACGGTCCTTAAATATGATCATTCCAGTGTTCCATCTTCCAAGTGACTGTATTATCGAGTTTCATACATATCTAAATAATTTCTATGACTAGCTTGGCAAGCAAACAATACATTATCTAGTTGCTGATGCTCCCATTAACATCTTGTGTAATACACACCTGTTATGAAACCCTGTTTTGCACATAATTGAGCGATTGGTGATTTGTATTAGTGGATGTTCATTACTTGCTATTGTCTTCCTCGGGGCCGAGTAAACATCATTAATAGTTGTTTGTCTTGCCCGAGCCAGGAATTACGCCAACCCCTATATGCAAACCCCTATATGCAAAATGAGTAATAACGATTTGTCTATCGAAGTGCTTCCTGTTTAAACATCCCCAGTAAGCATATACATATTGATACTGTCACCTCTCTTGCGAGAAACCTGCCGATCGAAGTAGATAAAAAGGTGGCTACACTTGTTATAAATCTCTCAATCATTTGAAGCCAGATTTTTGAGAAATGGTTAAAAACATATTCAGCTATGCGGCGATTATTATATTATAATCGTGTATTGGCTGTGGTGACACATATGCTTGTATAGATTATATAAGTCATGTTGTGAATCTATTATCAGGTATGAGTAGTCTGAGGCTGTACAGGATGGACCAATCAGGACACGGGTATGGGGCAGCGGTCAGGGACAAAAGTGGAGATCTCCCTTCAGGAGGTACTATAATCTCACAGGCCGTGGTCACCAAGTTGACATGCTGTCTGAAAATGTGTCTGGAGGAGAACTGCTCCCATTTCACTATTGACATGGACAATTTGAGATGCATCATTTACATGTAGTCAGAACAAATATAACAGTATACTTGTAAGGGATATACTCCGAATTAAAAATGAAAGCAAAAAAGCAGATAATTTTTAAAAACATTATTAATATACGCAGTCTTAGAAAGATATTTTAAAACAACTATTTTCTGTATTACTTACTGTGGTCTTGCCCTACATTGTATCTCAATAAGTGATATTTGTCTCGTTATATTAAAGTATCCATAACTATCTCGAAATAAAGAAACTAAAAAAGATTACGGTTTACCGGAATTAATATGAACAAAACTAAACTTCTGATATTGAATATCTGTTCTAAATGATTTTGACTGTTTATCTTAAACAACATGCAACAATGTGCGCTCTTATTAAAAAATAACGGTGGTGTTCATATCAAGCGTTATTACCAACATGTAGAATTGTTCAATAAACCCGTGTTCGTCGTATCCGAGAAACTTACATAACAAATATGCACTTAATATTAATAGTTAAGGCCCGATAAAATTTATAAAAAAATTCTCACGTGTTTTCGACCTTGAGTAACGGCGATGCGTCGGGCGTTTTTTTCTTGGTTTCTAGTGGCACGATCCTTTTTTTTTCACCTCCGAGGTGGTGCGGGCGGTCTTTTTTTATATATATATTTCCGCTCCCTCAGTGGTGCAGCGGCCTCACTTTTTTTTGAATGGTGCATGGTGACACGTCCCTTATTATTTTTGTTTTTGTGTGTGTGTTTTTTTCCTTTTCCCGAAGCAATTACATGGTGTAAACTATAACTGTGACCAATGGATCAGGCTGAATTTACGATAGCAGCCGCCGCTATTTTTCCACTGAAGCGGAGGTGGTGCGGGATGCGGGCTTTTTATTTTTTGCCACTGAGGTGGTGTGGGCAGGCGGCTTTTATTTTTTATGGGCGAAGGTTCTGGCCATGCGGGCGGCCCTTGAGAAACACTTAATTAATTGTACATGGCCTAAATAATAATTAATAATGTACGGCAAATAATAGCAATCCCGAATGATCTGTTTAACATAAATAAACAAATGTTTCATAGGGACACCACTGAATATAATCGCGAAGATAGAATGAGTATGTTTATGACTCGTCGCCCTTAGACATAACAATCAGTGCTCTGCATCAGCAATTCATTTCTGATACCCCAGCGCCCATCATATATTCAAATCGATTGATCTATGTGGAGAACTAGTGGAAGAGGATCAGGGTCGTTAGCCCGAGCAGCAGAGTGATAGAGTATGGAATGTATAATAGGACACCGAAGGGAGGATAGCTATTGGCCAGAGCATATAGGTCCAGAAGCAATTAATTATTTGTATAAGCGCTAAGCTATCAGAATTTCGGGTTTGAATTAGTCTATAAAATAGACTTGATTATATCCCTAGACATGTGTATTACACTTCTCTCATGGTACAGTGCCAATATCATTGTTCAGAACCATAGATAATTAGGAAACAACTTCCAAAAATCATGTAGTGGCTTCCTACTGCTCTGATTGACCAGAATTTGCGCAACATTTTTGTGGAAATCGGCGTGAATGTTAAAAATGTCTTTTCGAAATCATTCCATTGATCCGTCTGTCTCAATTTGCGTATTCATATATGATTCAAACTGATGGTGTGAAAGCTGATGTTGCAAATTAAGATTTTCTGATGATTTTATTCTAACTATTTGGTAGAAAAATACACTTAAACTTTACATCTGACAATGAATTATAGCACGGCTCTACCCGTCACATCTAATTAATCATTGTTCCAGGCCAATATGCAGAAAGAAATATGGGACGTCATTTGGTCTACATCTCGTGTCGGTATACCAGAAATATCATAATTAATGTACATTCGTCATAAATACAATAATTTATATATTTCCCTTTGCGTTCCACATAATGAAATACCAAGCACCACATCCTTACAAATATATTCATATGTATACAATAGTCATTGCCAAGTTATGTTTTTTTTTACAGTATTAAATTTGAAGTAAGCAACTGCCCCACTAGGGGCTGAAATCCAAGTTGACTCTTGTCTAACGAAAATTCCAATGAATCATCAATAATAACACTGTTATTAGACCCATCACACACGAGCAATCTGTGGTGACACCCTAGGGGCTATTAAGCTGATTAGCCCACTAAAGATTGATGAAGATTGGATCGAATAATTAGTAAAAGGATTGATAGAAACATATCAAGTTCTTTTAACTAACGGATTTCCATTGAATGGTTGAAGGGTTTATTTTATCAAATGTAGCATTCAATAAATTTCTATTACTATATTATTCTTACCCAATTATATTTGTGTTATAAAGTGTGTTATACTTGTTTCAGTTAAATTAAATTAAAGAAGAAGGTTAACATTAGGATAGATACAAAATAAGCGTAATTTAAGCTTAACATGTACATAACTATGCAATCTACAAAGAAAACGGTTCACAGGGTGGCATTGATAGATTTATGTGTTGCCAATTAAAATACTGTTTATCTATTCACTTTATTATATCTCGCGCTGCCCTTAGCATCTAACAAACTGTTGTTCTGGGTGAATATGCACGAAGTAATTTTGGATGGCATCTTGTCTTCCTCTTATTATTGATCAACCCGTATAAAACATATCACACTAAATTGAATGAAAAATATAAAAGTCTCTTCGTGAAATTGTGTCATACATCTATCAATATATATCTACATATTTAAAAGTTGATTGTCACGATCTGACACAATTTCATTGTTATAGACTACTGACACATAAACATTTCACGATCCAGGCTTCTTGTCCCAGCTATAATGTATTAATATTTGAAGTAAGCAATTGATCCGGTATTATTTCCAACCACCAGCACCCTATTCATCTTGTTGATAGCAATGTGAAGGGGACCAAATCCGAGTTGACTTTTGTCTAACAGAACTTCCCATGAAT
>JAXGGS010220410.1:0-15870 GCA_035585475.1 Armandia brevis | reverse complement strand
AAGATGTTCACTCACTATATATGCCAGGTTGACATGTACATTTTTTGTGCTGACCGTAGATATAATGGTCAAAACATCGCCTCAGTTATCTTTAACCATAGCTATAATGGGTTTATTAAGGCCTGTCTCCATAGTACCCGTGTAATATCGATAACTTACTAACAATCGAGATTCATGCAGTGTGGGCAGGGTGGAGACTTTGATACCATAAATTCTCCCCTCCCCACCTGGCCCAGTGGTGTAATGTGAGCATTTCACTGCCGTATGAATCTAACCGCAAAGAACGATTTGTTTACATGTTTTTATGCGGTATACGGTCCCTGAAATTTCCCGTCCGATTGGACGGATCCAAGTCCATGTTTTCAGCGGTGCCTTAAACTTAAGGGCCAAAGCTACGAGAAAACAATACTTTATCTACCCGGTACATTATAGATAAGCGCGCTAGAACTATGGGCTCATAATAGGTAATGACCCTTGGAAGTAAAACATCTGTAGTATGGTATAATCGTTTAAAAGAGCTAATATCCTAATTGATAAGAACCACTTAAGGTCGGTGGGCCATTCGATGTTTATTTCTTGTTTCTTTTTCATCTTATCTCGATGGCCCTAACTAGTGTCTTTAAACACCGATGAACGTCACTTGATTTTACTTAAGTTATTGCTATTTAGAGCATTTTGCTAGAGTGTTTGGGCACTCAGAGCGAATGTTAAATTATGTATTGCCTAATAAACAGAGTATAAACCACATCAAATACGTACGTACTGTCTTCCAAAGAACAGTAGAAAGGCAAGGGGCGAAAAGCGAGACTAGATGGTTTGATGCTTGTGCAATAACACAACAACATGAATAATCCCAAAGGTTTCAGAGTGCTGGCCATACACCATATACGTTATGTCATAAATTATGTTTGGTTCTCATATTAATTCCTTATGGCATTAATCAACTTATCTCCCTATATCGGACCTTGCTGATATTAAATAACTAATGCGATATACATGATATGCATTATTCATAATCTCTACAAGCAGGATACTGCGACAATTACTCTTCACCTAAACATTCATGTATGATCAACTACAAAACAAATCGATTGTACAATTTGCCATCAACCCTGGTAGATTTCACGCGTTACAACGTGATTGATTTATATAAAACTACAGCATGGCAGTATATCAGAATGAATATATGAACGTGACAGCTTGAAAGTACATTGATATAAAGTGTAATGTGGTCACATACATGTAAAACAATGCTCCGACTAAGCTTCCTACTTGACGTGCATGTATAATTTCTATACAATGGCTAGCACTTTCGTACATGGTTGTACTTTCACTGCTCTAATATCAATTACTTGCACATGTACTTGATTGTAAGCATGTCATAACTCAACAGGCTTTACATCGGTAGCACATCTTCACAGATTCCATTTAGATAATGAGGGTTCTCTTAGCAACAAGGCCAATTACGAACGGCCTGAATACAACCAGTTATTATCGAGCGGACAAAATGATAATGATGGCAGGCTGAATACGTGTTAATTGCTGATTTGAAATGGACAAATTAGTTCGACGGACCTCTATATCACATAATAACATACATTTCCAATGGTTCACATCCCTCGTTTTTTTTACATAATGATCAGTATTTGATTGCATTAAAAAACAAAACACGCAAATAGTTTTGTATCTATGAACCCGGTATACGACATATACGGCCTACTGATAAAAGTCTCTCTAAGACAGTGAGACAATCTTTAGATACCCTCAGGCAAACCAAATACGAAATGCATAGCGGAATAGGGAAATCGTATAGTCTAATGGAGGAACAATTTAAAGGGTCAAGTGGGGTACTGATGGGCTTCAGATAAAAACATCCACTTCCTGGCATCTAACATAGTTGGCTTGGTTCCCGGGACTTTCTAAAGTGAAGGGATTTCAAATAACTTGAATAGTATGCAAATTCTGGGCCGGCACAGATAACTCTTGAAACCCGGGGTGATATCGAGAGAAACATAAAACTTGAGATAGAACTTGCAATGAGTACAAACAATCACAATCGGTATACATGCACAAAATATGAATAACGAGTGTTTGAACTTGCGAATGAGACGCTCTGAAAAAAAACATGCTTCAGTTCAACATTAAGTGCTATACATTGCATGTGTTTCAAACAAATTACAGTCGACAGACTTTGTTGAATATTTACACCGAATGTAGTCGACCATATCATATAGAATAACAAAGTTACTGAACAAAAAAACCCTCATGAATGCACTGACAAGTGACATTTCAAGTTCATGATCGATGGCGAGGGTAGCTGTACATGAGGCTGAAACTGATTACAGCATAAACAGCTAAATGCCATCACTTATAGAACGTTATATACTTCTAATATAAACAAGCATGCATTCGCATATTCATAGTGAGGAGGAAATTGATATACTGAAGATGACACATTGGGAGCAGACGATACTTTAAAGCAGACAGAAGCCTCCATGTTGTCGACCATCAAATTAAATTTTACATACCGAACGGTTCCTCGTCGGACGAATCGGTTTGCATGGGCTCATCATCGGATCCACCCCCAAAAGTCACACCTTTAGATGATACCTTTTGATTTGTCAGCCTGTTTACTTGTCTGTTTTCGCTTAAGATCCTGAAATATTCGGCTCCGAAAGTCACCAAATCAGCGGGTTTCTCGCGAAGCACAGCAACAGTGAAATCTTGCAAAAGATCCGTAAGTCCCGCCGGTATTTCGAAGCTCATTGTGTTCGTTGGTTGTTTTCGATGTGCATAAAAGTCGTCTAATGGAAGCTTTGGTATTTCGGCAAGAATGCGCGAAGTTGCACAGTCAAATATCACAACTATATTCAATAACTGACGATGAATTTAAGTATATTTACACACCATGTTGACATCCCTGTGATCTTCAGATACATGACTTGGTGACGTCACGACCGCAGCGCAATCGACTTTGTAACTATGCGCGAGAGTAGCAACCATTCTGCCTGACAATGGACTGTCTAATAATGCACAATTTATCTTTTATTCAGACTAATATGTCTTTTTTCAACTATTGACTTTTCTTACTGGCATATTCAAAGAAATTTATCCTGATATTTTGCCTTTGAATAAGTACTATATTTTTACCAACTTGGGTCAGTTCAATCGATGCAAATATCCTTACGCCAAGATAGACTTACGGCGGGAATTTGAACTTCTCGGCGACTGGATGGCTCGTTGTTAATTAACAGGCCATAACTAACAGATAGGAGAACCTAAATAAAATCTTAGCTAACCATCTATTTAATTTCGTTGTAATTACACATTATATGTTACGAAAAAAGAATGTGTTTATCTTTTGAATATACAAAATTGTTTATCAAGAATGCGTTGTTTCACTTATTTCGAGATTCAAATATGAATTTCCAACATGAAAATTAATTATACATTGTAAAAGCTATTTACAATTCCATTAATAGTGGAGAAGCAAGTGTATTTTGTAGAAAATATGTCTGCATATGATCAGTATTCTAATAACGTATTTTAAATTTCAACACGGATCCTATCTAATTGTGAGTGCGGTTCGGTTTTTAAATTAGTTTTTGCACGAATGGTCGTACATGTATTTAAATGGCACATTGTTGTTTTAATAGGAATCGATGATAAATAGATTCCTACTTTTAAAAAGAAAGTATCACAAAATTTATATTCATACTACTTAAAACATACTACTAGAATGTCTTTCAAAGATGCTGAAACTGCACGGTGTCATCTAAACTACCGAAGGTTTATGGTTTATTAAACCAGGTGTCCACATTTTGAAATTACTATGGACTTCAAATTAGATATTAACATATAGATTTGAGTATGTAACAACAAAACGAATCTCATCAGAAGTTTTCCTTTAAATATCTGTACCAGAATAATTTATTATCAATCAATTTACAAGCAAACTCCAATAACATCAGTTGGAACAAATAATGGTGGACCGTGGTCTCTAACATGCAAAACTGAACTGTAAGCACAAGACTATCTATGTTCTTCAAGGATATCTGTTCTTGTCTCTAATCATTTATATGGATCAAATTGCACTTGATCCTTAACTTACGTCATAAGTCCGACTTTCTTTCTGTCGTACCAAAGAATAATAGCTGTTGCAATTTTAAGACAGTTTCACAAACAAAGTGGATATTGACATCAACAGAGATGTGAGATTGCCATTACACTTAAACTAAGAAAGACATTGAAATATTTTCACTGAAATATTAATTAAGAGATATTGTTAGTACAGGAGAATGACAAATAATTGTCTTAATTAACCATGTGTATGAAAGCTTACCCTGTTTAAAACACTGATGTATGTTTCTTAAGCCATTAAAACAAGAATGACAATTAATGAAACAATAGAAATTTAGCTGAACAGATCGACAACTTGCACGGTCAGATAAAACCTTTTTGTTAAAATAACGTAACTTAATGCATGACCAGAGACATTTTAAAATCTGTCAAACAGCATTAAGTTTATATCACAAAATAAATTTAGATAGTCCGGCGCTCATTTCTCAAGTTCACGCAATAAATATCCCATCTCATGCTGCACTATAACAATATCAACCAGACAAAGTAACTTTTGTAATCACATTTGCTAAAAACAAGACATAATAATATTACGTGACAGCATTTTGAAAAGGTTCTAATGAGTGTGCGTTTGTAAACCTACAATGTTGCAGCGTTTGTACACCAGCATTCAAAGAGCACAACTAATTCAAGACAATCATTTAATATAAAACTACATGTACTGTAATACAGTTTGTAGTGGACACCAATGAACAACATCCTAAATCAGTATTCCATGTCCTACAGAAGGAGATCGATGCGAAGTACACTTAGATTGCCTATTGGTCTACGTGTTATTTACACAATTCTACAACATTTAAGTTTCTATTGCAACAGATATGGAATATTTTAATAGCCCATGTACAGTTTGTACTTGCATTATTTCCTATGATATTTTCAACAACCACCACCAGTCTAGCCAGACAGTGCAAAACCTATTACTCATTGTCGTCGGGCCCTGACTCGGTCCCTGATAAGGGATTTGGTTCGCCAGTAACTCGACAACGATGGAGAATCGCTTTCTCATAAGCTTTACACACGGCCTTCCTGATATTTGCTTTCCTATTCTCAGCTAGTTTAGCCTTGTCTAGGCCAGAATCCACCCCTAGTGGTTCCAACTTGTTCCTGGGTAGCCATTGCCTGTGAAAAGAAAAGTGTTTTAAAATAAATACAAAGTCACTTCAAGATGAATAAAACAGGGTAATTGACCAAATTATCTAAAGAAGCATAAGGGAATAAATGTTTCTTACCATGTGCGTTTAGTATCAAAAAACAAAACTAGATAGACAGGGTCTTCGTACTTCCTTTGCAAATTTAACACGTCCTCGGGCGGTACTGGAATGGGTACGCCATTGTGGAAGTAGCCTGTCTTTGGCATCTTGGGATTGATGATCTGTAACCAAAGGTCACACACAAATTTATTTATATGTAACAATGCGGTAAGAGTACAAGAAACATAAATATGCATTGTTTAAGATGCGTGTTATTTAGGACTTACCAATGCAGGATACCAAGGATAGCCCCTACACTTGGCCCATACCAAGTCCAGTGGTTCTAACGGAATCAGATCACCATCGGAACTCCAACTACCAGACCTTGGCCTGGGTCGAACTGTTGAAAGAAAGATAAACTTGATTGACGACAGCGTATCTTACCAAAAATGTACATATATTGGAAGCAGCATAGACACGTAGAACCCATCAATACATCCATACGTGTTCGATCTTTTTACGAACTTAAATATTTTAATCCAAATAACACAACAGTTCGTGCTAAATATAAGCGTACTACGGTGTAAAATTAGTAATAACAGTTATCAACACTGAGAGCGATGTGATTAAGTTCACGTAATTATATTAAAAGAGTAGCAGACAATGTTAGACGAATGTATTCTAAGATAAAAACTCATTGTAAAAAGAACGACAGGCAAAATAAAGTGATGAGTTGGACCTCTTCTGGTAAGGCTATTGGTATATGAGCTGGTGTTGGATCTGGAGTGAGGCACGAGCCATTCAAACAACGATGTCTGTTTGCTGTCCCTTTCGCCACCAGATTCTAATTTAAATCGTACTCTCTTTTGCCTTGCATCCGCAACTTTGATCTTTTTCAAAGATGCTAACGGCAGTGCCGAGAGGAAGAAACAGGGAGAGAGAGAGAGAGATGTAAGTATAGATGCATGCAGTGAATTGTGTGCAGTTAATGAGGCGGTGGTTGGACATATTAATTATTGTGACGCGAGTCTTCGTTAAACCAGAACCTGTGATTCGAGCAACAAAGGCTTGACTAAATAATTACTGGATGATAGCCCGTGTTGAATAGTTGATAATCTATGGGTCCTACGTAGCGGTTAGGGCTAGGTAGGTTGTTCAGTCCAGCACGGAGAGCACAGAAGATAGATCCTTCATTGATAAAAGTGATGGCGTCTAAGAGGGTCCGATGGCTAATCCTAATTCTCACCTGTAGGGAGGCTGGGTACACCCGCTGTATCAGATGCCACTATCGTCTCGATTTCGGTCTCGGGCGGGTCAGGGTTCTTTGACGCTATGAATATGTTACTGTTGGCGACGAACATTTCTACGCCTTGCTCAATTCGGTCGATAAAGTCAGTGTCGGATAGTGTGCACTTTTTGGGAGACAACTTTGGTAGGCCAAGCCGAGCATTTTGAACTTCTTGAAGAATCACGACGCCGTCCTCCTGACCGGGGCTATCAGGGCGGGACTTAAAATATTCGGTTATTTTACGACTAGGCGTTTTCACCAGTATTTTCCTCGCTTTGCTAGTATTAGATGATCTAGGCCTGCTCGATGGCGTGAGCTCGGCCGACTGAACGTGTCTCACGGCCGGAGTGGGACTCGAACACTCGGTGGGGGTTTCAGTGATGATGTAATCACCGTTTCCGACACAGGACGCTGACCCGCCGTCCAGGGATGCTATTTTAGCTCGGGCGGCAATACTTGCATTGCGGGGGGCATCTAGAAGGCAGGAAAGAATAGGGCGACATTGTGATGACATGTGTCAAACAAAAGCAAGGAGTGGAGCCACAACATAAGTTAACCGTAGTGTGATGGGTGAACATTAATAAGCGACTCTTTCACACGGTGGGAACATGCATATCGAACGGACAAAAGCTTTAAAGCGAACGAATACATAAATTAAGTTTTGTAACTGAAATAATATCAATACAGCAGTAATTTACACCAGAAAGGAGATCTTTATCTTAATTATGTCTTCACCACACTGCCATTTTTAACACAAGTATTTTTCATAGACAACCAAAGCGACACTACTAAGAGTTCTACGATACCATGGTGTTAGGATGTACTAAAGCTACATATACATGTATAGATTAACGTGGGCCATTATTCGTGAAATTCCGGATTTTGCCGAGAGGTTTCATCGTGGGCCCTGCGAGCTAGCAAGCCAATTAGATCATGAAGCTGGAGCAGACGAGTACATGCTAGAACTACTCAGGTGATATTCAACAACAACAAACTACTCACCTTTTCGAACAAATTCTCCTGCGTCTGAACCCTCATCACTGCTAGACGTGGTCTCACTGTCACTAGTTTCCGACTCTGACATTGAGTCTTCCGTTGATTCAGTTTCCGACGTAGACTCAAAGTCAGAGTTGCCCATTGATGCGTTTGTATTTCTATATTGCGTAAATGCTGGTGCGTTATCCGGATTAAACAACCCGCCTGATTCGCTCCTCTTTGCGGATGGAGAGTCTCTATCATTAAAGCCGGCCGCGTGAGATGAGCGTTTCCTCCCTGGGCTCTTCGGACTTTTGGGACACCTGGGCGACGGCAGAGGTGGCATTTCGCCATCGTTGGCACCCTCATCATCGGCCATCGAGTCCTGAGAGGCTTTACGGTCCCTCGCTTTGGCTTCCTTGGCCTGCCGCCTGTCACGCTCTTTCTGTTCTTTCTTCGCCGCTCGCTCGGCCCTCTTCTGCTCTCGGTCTTTTTCTTTCTGAGATTTGGACTTCGGAGGTCGGCCCGGGCCGGATCGTTTCTGAGGTTTTTCTGCCTTCTCGGGACTCGCCGTCGGAGATGGCGCAGACTTGCGGAATGCTTTCTTGCTAAATAATACAGCTGTCCGTCTACTGACCCCGGATGGCGTGGAAATATCGTCGTCATCATCTTTATCCACGAGACAATCTATAGACTCAATCACGCCATCTTTATCTTCACCCGCGTCTTCCGCTGTGGGAAATAAATAATGATCAATATACTGTATGTCCGATATAGATGCGTGAGTTAAGCAATGTTTATATCCTGGTCTTATAAGAGCTATTACCTCCTGTATTAGTCTCCGACTCTGTGTCCATCTGTAACTGTTTTCGAGCTGGTCTCCCCCTCTTACGTTTTACGGGTGACTCCGTAGTGTCCTTCTCGGGGGTCGCTTTTGCGGTCTTTGCTCTGGGAGATTTGCCAGCTCCTGGGGACTTTGCTGCTTGAGGTGCGGGACTGGGGGAGCTCCTTCTCTCGGGCGAAGACATTTGACTGAGGTTCATGGAGACATCCTCCTCTCCTTCAGAAGCTAAATAAAAACGTGAAATGAGTAAAATCTCAAACGATAAAAGGGCACATATATTTGTCGTTTACTATGCAGCAGATGAATTCACATGGTGAGGGTAATTTGTACCTGTATCAATGCTGCGATCACAATCACTCATCAAACCAACATCTTGGCCCTTTTGAATGGCCAGTTGTCGCCGAACTTTCGTTATTTCTTTTTTCAATATTTTTGGCACCTTCGATTTCCTCCCTAACATTGGAGCAAACATACGAAGACGTTTTAATGATGATGAAATTGTACGTTAGAAATTGCTGCGTTGATGAATTCACAGAGTAATAACACCAGGGTGAATGTCTTACCTGGTTTACTATTGATGACGTCTAGATTGTCCAACAATATTTTCAACTGCTCTTCGAGAGGCAAATGATCTCTTCCCTCCCCGCTTATAAATCCCTCCACTAAAACAATACGAGATCGAGGTGAGACTTTACCTATAAGGCTCAGCATGTATACATTTATAATAAGATTAATCGATCGATAGGTAGAGACTTGTTTGGAACTCACCATCTTCCAGTACAAACACGGCATTGTCTATTCCTTTAGGAGCTTCGGGTGAATGTAGCCCTGTATCCGGATCAAAGCCTATTCTCTCCGCCATTCGCCTTGAAGCGCGAACTATGGCTCCTCCCTTAATATGCAATAATAATGCATGGCCGTCAAGTAATTGTAATGCGATATTGAATGTAACGGTCAAATCATCCATTGACTATAAAACGTAGACTACTATACCTGATCTCTGAGTTTAACAGCTGCCCTATAGAATACTGTGTCTTTAGCATTGTACAACATGCAATTTTCAACGATCAAATTGAAATCATATTCAAATTCGTCGATTGTCTTGTACTGGTGACCCTCCATCTTTTCCCTGACGGTTGAGAAGTCCATCGGATGCTTTATTAGCTCCGCGTAGTCTGGCACCTAGTACAGAATCACAATTTAGCAGCAACAGTAATTTTGAGGACGATTTGCTTAGTTGAAAAATATCAAAAGTTTCATAAATACCTCATCGATATCTACAGGTTCTGCAAAGTAGTTTCCGTGATCTCTGTCTTGAATCAAGTCCAAGGTTTGTCGAAGTAGGAGCAGAAAGGGAGTCAACTGCATTTCTGTCGCCATTTGATGAATCCTCAACTAAAAGAAAATCGAAAGTAGATCCAGTCGTGTTTTACAATTAAATAATCCCACTAATAACGGTGTGGATTTTACAAAACATATAACTCCATGATGAAAATTTAAATGCCCACCTGCTCTCTCTTTAACTTTTCACGCTTCCTGATCAATTCCACTAACAGCCTTGCTTTTTCTAGATCTTGTCTCAATCTTTGCCAGTACCGGAGCTGAGCTTTCAGAGCAGCACTTTCAGCGTCATTTTTCAGCTGTAATACGAGAGAGAACAATTGCAATTTATATAACCAGATGTTCATGAAAATTCAATAGGAAATTTCAAAAATTCGATAATTTATGTTATGGGGACAAAATTCGTTAAACAGAGCTCCCAGACACCGGTTCATTAGTATTGCTATAGGTGCTGATACAAATAAATATTATTTTTGTTTCTTGATTGCTTAATTTCTGTTTTATGATTGCTATACTACGTAATAATGTACAAGTACTACTCTCATAGTGGTAAATGGGCATTGTAAATTAGTTACATTATTTTGTAGTTAAAACAATTCAAGTTTATCTCAAATTTCGAGAAAATACAGGATGAAAAGTACAGGCTGGATTTGGGGTCACTATAACTAATAAGCGCAACTTATGATTAGCAAGTATGCATAGGGTAACAGTTTTCAAAACGATAAAATTAAGTCCTACTCTTAGATAACATTCGATAACTTTTCAAATACAAGTAGCATAAAACATTAAACATGAAGAAATCCTACTTGTCAAATGTGCACTGATTGGCAAATCGGTTATTTACAAACAATTGTAAGTATCGATCTAATCATACCATGTGTTAGATCCAAACCAAGGGGGTGAGTAGTATCTACATGAGCAAGCAGCACCGTGCCCTAAAACGAAACATTATCTTACTGTGCCTTGGAGCTCTGCTAGGGCCAGATCCGTGTCAATTACCTGATCCTTGTTGCGTGTCATGTGATTCGACTGCAATCGACGCAACAGAGGAACACCGTTTCTCGACTGTCTCTTCAAAGTCCAGTAGCTCTGCAGCCTGGTGAGGAACTGACTCTTCTTCGCCAAGTTCAGCTTGTTGGCAATCTTCGACATTCTGGAAAAAACAAATATTGTTTAATATGTATGCCACCAAACCAAGCAAAGTAAAAATAGCTAGAAGCTTTATCCCACACCATTTTCGAATCACACCGATGACCCAATACAGGAGATTGTGGAGTGACTTCAGAAGGTGCGATGAAAGAAGATAAACCAACTATTAAAACTGTGCCTCGAGAGTAAACTTAATTCCAATTTGTGAGATTGGGGCTTTGAAATTGGGGCACAGTGCATGTTGTTAATAAATACAAAGGGATTGTTTTCTGGAGAAACAAAACGTCAACATATACGAGGTAACTAATTGTACTGCAAATTATAGAAAATAAAATGACCTATGTTTCAATCGCTCTTTCATCTCCTTTCTTGCATACATGAATATTTGGTCATCACTGAAAGAGTAAATAAAGTATGCATAAAGCCATCAACCGAGATAAGTGATTTTCATTCTTCTTCATATTTTCCACTGAGCCCTAATAGCCTGTCATAAACCCTAAATACTAAGCATAAATGTGCATAAAAAAATGGGACTGCGCAATACCATTTGTAGACGGCAACAAAAACCAAATTCCCGATAATGAGAAAGACGCCGAAAAAAGTAAGTGTTAGAAAAATATAGATGACACAATTTTGTATTAAAGATTAGTGCAGTCGTGTAATATAGCAGAGTACCGGTGAGTTGTAAAAGCATATGGTGAATATTGTCCTAAAGATCTAAACTACGTAAACTGAACTGTTGAGTATACTGGTGTGACAATTAAAGCAGCAAAGCAAGGCAAACATTCAAATACATATAAAGAAATCAACAAATACAATACAAGACTCGGCAAAAACATGTCGGAACAATTATTATTTAAGTTGAAGAATTCAAACAAACAAAAAACAAAAATCAAAACTACTTAGCCATCAGAAAAAGATACACGTAAGTTGAGCACTAACCTTTGTTGTGGAATCATAGGTATGGAAACGACCGGTGTTGCATTTCTCTTCTCAGCGAGTATTTTCCTTGCTTTACGCATCTTCACACGAGACTGCGCCTTCACCTCAGCGGGAGTCATCGGGGCATTCTTGTTGTCATCACTGTCGATGCCGTTGTCCATCATTGGCAGGAAGGTACCATCTGGAGGCGTGTGCACGTCGCAGAAAGCGGTTTTCCGCACGCTGACGGAAATGCCATTTATACCGGTCTCCCGAACCGGCTCGATCTTCATGTACAACCCTGCTTGTTGGGCGCAGGTCACGTGGAATGCAGTGTAACAATTGGTCTTGTGGCACTGTATACAGGCACCGGTGCCACGTTGTTTACAAATATAACAGGAGAGCTTCCATCGAGCGGCTGGGATTCGCTCTATACTGTCTATGGGTTCTAAAAACACCGTGTTTGCAAACCCAACTTCGGGTATCCAGAGGGCACAGACAACGTGGGCCCATCTGTTGTCATCAGTTTGTTTGAAAGCTCCGCCCTTGTTAGGACAGAGGCAACAGTCAACCGCTCTCGAAGGAGACTGAAGACACCTGCGGCACAGCCACTGGCCTTCGGGGATATACGGCACGCCATAACACTCTTGATGCACCGCCAGATTGCACATGTCACAAAATAAGATCTGATTGCTGTTTTGGCATTCGCCGTCCATGCAGATGCTACACACAGCATCCTCGTCAACCGGCGGGGCGAGGTCTTTCCCGTTCGTCTGACTTTGAAAAAATGCTTCTTTTTCAAATCTGTCCATTAGCATTTCGAACGTCTCTTGCGATATTGCACCACTACTTTCTTTCTTCCGCTGATCATTGACTAGATTCAACCACGCATAATCCTAAAACAATAACACAAAAATTAGCTAGGCTCACAGAGTAAGTTTAATTATGATACATGTATAGAAATTCTTACACTTTTGACTTGGTGTAAGATACAGATGGTTAATTGAATAAGCTTGGGGTTTAATAAACGAATTATATACAATGTTTGAAAATGCCTTTCGTTAATACTGATGATTGAAGACGAAAACATGCTATTGCTATTCATCCGATAAAAACATTATTCCATTTAAAGTTTGGCGGTACACAAAGAAATCAAGAGTGAATTATATTCGTTCAGACAACTCGTCTCATATTACACAATACAATTACTTGATTCGTTCAGGGGATTTTCAGGGTTTCTTTCAAGTTGCTAGAATTTGCTGGAGGCATTAGTTGTACGACTACCCCGGTATGTGATAATGGTCCTTTTCATTCAATTCGAAGATTTATAACAGTAGTTTTCAACCATTGTGTAAGTTAATTGTGCTTAGAATCAAGTATATTGTACCAATACATCGTATTAGCATTTTATTTACTTCCAGTGGGACTTTTTTTTATTAGGATGCAAAATATAGTGATTTCAGCTTCACCTGTTGCCCGTCGGAAGTTACTTTTGGTTGGCTGTTGCAACAAGGCCAGGTCAAACCATTCAGCGTAATTTATGCGTGCGTGACCCAGATGCAAATTACACTCTAATATGAATGCGCAGGGAAAACATGTTTCAGCAGCACACAAAGCCGGCACGCATAGCTGACTTCAGGTGACAAAGAGTTGGAAATGACATTTGAATGACTAATCAGACGCAACAGCTGGCACGTGCTGCCAATATCGAACACCTGGCGATGCCAAAGTGTTTGATCCTCAGCGGGGGTTTCGAAGCTGTTACCGACAGGATCATGTACATGAGGTCACCAAATTGGGTCGAGTCACTACTGTTATGACTAATGAAGCAGCGCGAATGTCTCGCGTAACGCGTGGAACGTGTATTCAAAACAAAACAACTCACCTCTTCGTCCATATCGTACTCTATCTCATCGTCCAGCTCATCTGTGCTCTTTTCAATAAACCGATAGTATGATTTAGTCCGGTTCGGGGCATGTGGCGGTTTCACATAATCATCTAACACCTTGAACGATGCTTCAGGCAGCTTGTTCGACGGGGTTGGGAGGGCCGCTTCTTTGCTGGGCTTTGTGGCCCCCTTCCCGACTTTCTCTAAACCTTTAGGTCGGAGCTCCTCTTTTTCGGTGTTATCGCAATTGTCAACCTCATCCTGAGCTATAATCTCTATGGGCTCGAATATGTTAAGTCTGTGTATACGTCCGTCAAGATCGATTTCCACCATTCGCTGGGCTTCAGCGTACGACAGTGTTTCCTTAATGGGAGATCGAAAAAAGTCAGGTGGTGAGGGTGATCTTCCCTGCTTCTGACGCTGATTCCAGGACGCCACTGCTGCAAGTGTGGGCCCTTTGCCCGTGTTCCCTCCCCTGCCACCTTTCTTCGCATTCCCGAGCTTCTTGGGAGTGGGGGTATTGCAGTCTGGATTGTCATGATCGAAGTTGTACAAATGGAACTGTATTCCGCTGTGGCTTTTGTACAACTTACCGCACTCCGGTATCGGGCATTCATACGGAGGCTTGGTGGCCTTCAAGTTGTTGCAATACGTTTCCAGGTCGAAGTCAAACATCGGCATGGCTGCAGCGAGAGTCGCACCGCTCAATATTACTCTCTATACAGTCACTGTATTGAATGCGGTTTACGAACGCGCGCCTTTACTATCGCCACCCAGCTTAGGCATGGCTGGTCACCGCACAGCCACTGAAAATACCCAGCTAAACAGCGAGCAAGGCAAGATATGTGGATCGTCCATGCACACACGCTGGATATGAAGCCAGCTAGCACACTCCAGCTTGCCTGAATACACAGAGCCAGGCTAGTGAAGGCGCAGTGTAACAGGCAAGCCGCTATGTAGTCCAATAACACACACGGCGTCAGGCTGCAATCACCCAAGGCTTCGTTTCAACAGGATTCTTCCACCCAGCTTAATACGGTTTCGTCCACCGCACATCGAACCTGTCGAAAAATAGTAAATAAGATAAAACATGGCCGCAGAACGAGCAAGTGCACTGTGTACATACAAAGGTCTATAGCACACGGGTTGTCAGTGGAAAAGCAATGGCGCAAGGCGGAGAATTCCAATTGCAAACCAACGCTAAAATTGAACAGCTACACCACTGCAGCGCAAGATGGCCGCTCAGCCCATCTAAACTGGGCGGTAATATAACGCGCGTTTACTCGATGAATCTTAGCCTAAAACTGCTGAAACTTTGCAAATTATCAGATTAACATCCACTCTTCCCAGCCGTTGCCAGATGAGCATGCTCATAATTTTACTTGGAGAAAAAAACCGAGACGCTTTAGGTGAACATGACGCTAGATTTGAACTCACAAAGAAACTACTGACTGCTATAATTTTGACAGGGCGTTTTCACTTCAGCTACATGGACCTCGGAGATCTAACAAGGGCATTTACTGTATACAACTATCATCTATTGGTTAAGATATGGACGGCTTCGTACACTATCGAATGAGTTCGTGAATGGAAAATAAATAGATCGAGATACTTACCAATGCCGCGGAACGTTAGGCAGAGCCATTCAACATATTCGTCGACTGCGCACAAATGTGCGCATCCTGCTAGCGGCTTCCGGGCAAGGTGGGCGGGATCAAAATTGCCATGTGATCGATGACGTAGTGAGCGCAAAACCTTTGGCGGGAAATAACCAATGCGCGCCCGCGGGCTTTTAATTCATAATTAATTTTGTTAATTTTGAAATTGAAGGAGTTGAATTGATTTTGAAATGTGTTTTTGATAATTTGAATGTTGTTACATTAATTACGTTAGTATCCGAAGTTACAATTTACAAACACAATGTAAAACGACTGTTCATTGAAGTAAATGAAATTTGATAGCTTGTGATCAATTATTGGCTAAACTAAAAAGACTCCTCTTCGATTTCAACAATAATCAGTTTAAATGTAAAAACAGTTCAGTCAAACTGACTTTGTCATCGATTCGTCTTTTACTTAAGCAGTATGGTATTAAAGTACCTGAACTAGTATGGAACAATAGCTATAGCTTTAGG